>OMNO01034428.1:3255-22628 GCA_900303215.1 Trachyrincus scabrus | reverse complement strand
CAACATGGATACTTTAGGGTTTGATTGAAAGGTTCAATTGGTACATCATCATTACCTGTTGAGGAGGTGGGGTCAACGAAGGGCTAAGAAGCCAATTGGCCATGGCGTGATACTTAACTGACATCTATTGGCCGAGTCACTGCGTGGAAATCTGTGAAAGTCATTGAGCTTCATCAAGCTAAGTGGTCACGGTTGACTGCGAGGTCTTGAAACTCACCACTTCTGGTTGCGGGTTGTCCTCCCTTGCCAGCAGTTCCTTCTAGTAGAGCTCAGATGAGAACAGCGCTGCAGTACTGGATGCTAGTCAGTACTCCTGTGCTCATTTTCCTGCAAGGAATTAATACAATCCGATTTAATTGATCCAGGAATGTCCATGGAATTATTTGGCCAGTTGGCTGACGTTTTTTTCCTTCTGATTATTAATATAAACGCTGTTTATGGGGAAACTATTAGTATTATATTAGGATAACATACGAGTCAAGGTGCGTTTGCGTTGAGCATCTATTTGTTGTGTTTTTGTGTTCATTTTTCGTCATAGGCTAGGCTAGGCTAGGCACTCTTGACCACAGAGACAGACACCAACCCAGCGATAGCATATGTTGACGGTGTACGTATTTGCGAACCCTGGATTACGTCGCATGTAACGTAAAATAGCGTGTAAAATAGCGTGTTCCGTGTTCGAGAGTATCCGCATGTGGCACTGTGGAGGCGCCTGAATAAAGCCCGACCAGTTTGTTCAAATACTAAATTGGGTGCTATGACCTCTGCAGAGAGGGCTGTGCTAGTTTCACGTGCATGTACAGTAAATGCACATGGCAACACGATCCCACCTTTCTTTCTGTTCCCAAGGAAGCGTAACGTGACCACTTTGTTAGAGATGGGCCAATGGGGTCCGTTGGACGTGGGAATGCATAAGGCTGGATGCAGGATGGCACGTTTCTGCTTTTTCTAAACCTCCAGACCTCCTCTCCTCTAAACCTCCTCTAAACCTCCAGGCCTCCTCCTCTCCTCTAAACCTCCAGACCTCCTCTCCTCTAAACCTCCAGACCTCCTCTCATCTAAACCTCCTCTAAGCCTCCAGGCCTCCTCCTCTCCTCTAAACCTCCTCTAAACCTCCAGGCCTCCTCCTCTCCTCTAAACCTCCAGACCCCCTCTCATCTAAACCTCCTCTAAACCTCCAGGCCTCCTCCTCTCCTCTAAACCTCCAGACCTCCTCTCCTCTAAACCTCCAGTAAACCTCCAGGTCTCCTCTCCTCCAGACCTCCTCTCATCTAAACCCCCTCTAAACCTCCAGGTCTCGTCTCCTCTAAACCTCCAGACCTCCTCTCCTCTAAACCTCCTCTAAACCTCCAGGCCTCCTCTCCCTTCTCTCTGTTGTCTGTCAGCTCAAACAGCCAATCAGGCGCTGATTTACTTGAAATGTGAGAAGAAGAAAAAAGACCTCCCAAACAACACAGTCTTGAAGGACTTTGAGTTTTGAGGCTCCAACCAAACTATGTACAATATACAGTCTTTGTCAAACAGGACACGTGTAGTGAATGCTTGAAACACGTGTAGAGATATTTCACGTGTAGAGTTGAAAACATTGTCAAAAATATAATATAGGTCAATGTAACATTTTAAACTGGATAATCTTGAAACCCAAAGCCTTATTGGGTTTTACAACTGTTACAACCGGTCATTTACACCACAGGGGCGTCGCTGTTTGGTAAGAAGAGGTTGGGTCTCTTTCATTTTCACAAACCTTTAAACGCTTGGGCATAGAATACAACAAAAAAAAACATCCCCTCCAAAACCCTTTTTAATATTGACCAAATCAAAATGTGTTTGGGAAGTCTCATTCTATTGACTTGGGTGTTTACATGGCAGTTAAGAAACCTGGTTTACCCGGTTACAAAAACCTGATTTCTCCCCATAATGAAACTTGGTTACCTGGACAACCAAAGTTATTTTTTATGTCAACTGGGGGCAGTAGGGGGCAGTTTCAGGTCTGCATCCCCTTCCTCTTCCTTCCTCCTCATTTGCTCTACCGCCCCCTTTTGATTGGCTAAGGCTGTTCTGGCCAACACTCAACTGTCACCTCTGAAACCCTACCTCACTCGAGACAAGGCTCATCAATACCGCTGCCTCCTACAGGCACAGGTCCACGATATTTCACAGTGCTTCACTTCCAAGTCAATGAAGATCTTATAAAAGGTGAGTAGGTCAATCGGCTGCATGTCTTATGTCTTGCCGGAGTGGGGTGAATGTTGACGGTTTATCTTCGGTGTTCTGGCTTCACAGTACCTGTGTTAGCGGAGATGTTGGCAGGTGCGTTAGTTCTGAGCACCGTCCTCGCAGCTTTACCAGGTAACGTTCACCAGGATTATTAGTATTATTATATTATCATTGTTAAAGAAAACACTCTTCCTTGTGACAAACGGCGAACTTTTCAACAGAATACAGGCTTATTTACAGGGATTCAATATTAGAAATGAGTGTTATGTGTATGTTTAGAATTGTTTTTGCATTCAATGCCCAAGTGTTTAAAAGCGTGTGAAAATGACAGAACTCAAGACTCATTTGCTCGAATCATTTGTTGTTAATTCTGCACTGTTTGTTGTTCTGCATCCAGGTGCCCTTGCCTTTACACCTAGGTTATTTATAAGTATTGATTGGCTTTTGTGCAAGGTAGTCAGCCAGTCAGCCAGCCAGGCATTTAGCAGGACAGCACGACACCATTGTTACCATCAGCTCTCATTATCAGTCTATTATTTGATGCATTAATCTGTCACCAAGATTAAATCTACACATTTTCAACCTTTTCAAAAAGCATACATACATTCAAGGGTTTTGCTTTGTGTCTCTTTTATGTTAATATTAATGACGTTTGTGTGTGTGTGTGTGTGTGTGTGTGTGCGTGCGTGCGTGTGTGTCCTTCAGGAACCCAGAGCAGGTGGAGTGTGTCATTTTCTAGAAGGGAGATCTGTGTGTGGGCTGGAACCACTGTCACCTTGCCCTGTCGCTATGATTACCCATCAGGTATCATAGGGACGCCTCCATTGTCTTTTTGTTCATTTGGTTACACTACTATTATAGGCCTAATGGATATCTTTATATATTTATACACTATATATACACATTTGGCAGGCAAGTTTTAGTTTTCAATTGGTTTTCAATGCGTAGGTCGGTTGATCTATAATTAATATTGCAGATAACTTTTTGAATCTGTCACATATCGCATCATTCATGAATGTCTATATTGTTATTCCACTATCATCATGACTATCATCACAGTGGTCCTGTTATAATTGAACTGGATTATAGTGTATGTGAAACAGTGATCTCTGTGCCATAGGCCACACGGTGAAGCGAGTCATGTGGTTCCGTGTGTCCATGGAGGGCCACAGAGAGTTCACCCACCACTCGGACCCAAATCACGTCAGCCTGTCCTACCGGGGACGCACACGGTACCAATACATTCGTCATGTCCGGGCAAATTTATTTATAAAGCACATTCAACAAAAGCCAGGGTTAACTAAAGTGCTGTACAGCTTGGATCAGTTCAAACGACACGGATGACAAACGGAGAGAACGGTAGATAAAAGACAAATGCAAAATGGTCTCATTTTGATTCAAAACCCACTATTATGGTTGCCGGTCAGGAGTCTTGCAGTGGCGTTCTGGACAAGCTACAAACAGGACAAAGAGGAGCTAGCTACTCCTCCTGTGTATAGCAGAGTTACCGCCGGGATGAATTAAGAGCATGCATTACTTTCTCAAAGTCAATTTATGAAAGCCAGCGTTGCCATCAGAACATGAGTATGTTGTAGACACGCACACACGCATAGGACATTAATAGTAGTACACAAATGACCAGACCATTTCTGAATGACTTGTTCAGAATCAGTTGAATACGTAACTCGTATCTCCCCTGGGGCTCCAGCTACACCGGCGGCAGCTACTCCAGCTGCTCGGTCCAGATCAGGGCCGTGAGGCTGAGTGACGAGGGCGAGTATCACTTCAGGTTTGAGACGGACCAGCCCCAGGGAAGATGGACCTCCCCAGACACAGTGTCTCTCACCGTCACAGGTTGGCCTCCAGTTCCTCGCAGCGCCTCACATTTCAAGAGTCACTCCATGTTTAAAGGTGCTGTAGGTAAGATGTGAGAGTTAGAAAATAAACACCCAGAACAACGTCGCTCCCTCCCTACGTTTCTCTGCCATTGAGAAGTGTTGCATTTCACGCACATGTGATTGACAGGCAAGATGGATTCCTCGAACCAATCACAGAAGAGATGCCGTGATTGGTCAGAAATGAGCAGGGAGCGGTCTAAAATCTATATTGGCTAATACTCGAAACATATTTTCACAGCGCATTTCACTCACTAACAGCTGACACATGGGTAGGCCATTTCTAACAAATTACACTCAGATAATTGCTCTTAAATCTTACCTACAGCACCTTTAAAATGAAAGCAAGTGCTCTTCCTGGTTGTCTGTCTGTTATTGTGCCATGTGATGTTATTTTGCTGTACAGGAATCACCTTTAGGTGTTCAGGGTGTAAAAACTTTACGTGCACGTTTTGTGTACAAGCGTATTGTGGCATTTCAAGTTGAATCCCGATTCAGTGTCGTTGATACAACTCAATCCATGACCTGTCTTTGTATTTCAGACCTGCAGGTCCAAGTGCACCCAGCGAGGACTGGTAACATGTTTGCGCTTGGAGACACCGTGTTTCTGGGCTGTCAGGCCAGTGGGTGTGCTGCTTCTGGCCGGAGCCTTGCACTGTACAGGTGTGTATAAACATGTACTTGGGTGAGTCTCGTTCTATTGATTTTAAGTGTTTACGTGGCAGTTAAGAAACCAACAAAATCCTGATTTCTCCCCAGAGCAAAACCCGGTTACGTTGCCTAGGTAACCAAATCCTAATCCAATGTGATTTGTCGTGTAAACACCGTAACCGGGTTTCAGGTCTACATCCCCTTCCTGTTTCATTCTTATTCTTACTATTACTGTGTGTGTGTGTGTCACATGTTACCAGAACATTGTATATTTTACATATGAAGATGTTCTTCTCAGAAATGGGCTGAACTTGGGATCCTATGAGAAGTGGATGATCATCAACCGCTTCGAGCAGCAGCACGCCGGGACCTACACGTGTCGGCCAATCCCGCCCCAGAATGTACAGTCCCCACCCCGGTCCTTGGCTCTGGGACGTAAGTGGTCATTTAACTAATGAAATTTTTTTAAATTATATACATGATTTACGCATTGTATTTTGTTTGATTACTATGCTATGTCGTTGACCTCCCCGGGGACTACAGATGCACATTAGCCTCTTGGCTAACGCTGACACGTTTATATCGAAGTGTGAACTAAACTATTGATTCATGTGTTCTGTCTTTGCCAAATACATCTTCAGTAAATCAATAAATCAATAAATATTTTGTGTCCGTTAAAACCCGTTGAAACAGACTAGACCGCAAACAGTTGCCGGATCTCAAATAGCGTTACAGCAACGCAAATGTCTGCTTTGCTTCCATTTTCCTACATGCATCTCCTTTATCGCTATTGCTGCTCAAAAACTTTAGACGTACAAGCGCCATTTAATCTACTTGCTGTGTCTCTGTGTTTTCAACATCAGCAAAGCGCAGCAACATATAGCACAGCTCTTTCTCCCTCCAGATGCACCTCACTCCACTCTCATCACGGTGTCCCCGGTAGGAGACCTGTCTGCGGGGGGGTCCGTGACTCTCTCCTGCAGTAGTGATGCCGCTCCACCAGTGGAGAGCTTTGCGTGGTTCAAAGGTAACAGACCTCTGCTTATGTTTTAATGTGAACACAACACATGCGTATAATGTGTACATTATGGTGAATAGAGACAATGTACCTCATGTTGCAATATCAGCTATATCACTATATCATAGTGCCGACATAACCGACTAATGGTTCCTATATCTGAAACAATTGACTAAAGACCAGGAATATAAGACCCAGGAGGAAAGAGCTTCAAATGACCTCAAAAGAGAGTTTTACTTTTCAAAAAGGCACGATACAAACTGGAAATCACGTGGTATGGCAGAAACACACTACACAACTAGTTGTCTCTATATCACCAACTAATTGTCCTGGCACATGGCTCTTTCACAGTGTTATGTTTTCATCAATGTGCACCGATGCCACATCTGGCCAACCACAGATGCCACAGACCCTAGTCATGCTCATTTTTGTTATCATTCAGACATAAGCTATTAATCACTAAACTAATGTGTGGTTTCTATGTTATATTTAAATATGAGTAGTGTTTAAAATCAAAAGCATTGTATTACCATACATGAGCACACAGTGATGTATGCATGGAAAAAAATACAAGCGCTAGACTTGATGTTTACAAAGAGAGGTAAGGGCATTTATTTAGCATAATGTAGGCTAGTCTTTTAAGACATGCTTGATATTCTTTATTCTTTATGGGGATGTATACTAACCACAGTGGTCACGGATTCTAAACGGCCTAGAAATAGAGACGAATACGAATGTGTTACACAATGTTGCGTAACATTATGTCGTGTGTGTTTTTTTTGTCAGACATGGAAAGTCACAGTATCCCAGCCAGTTTCAGATCCCAGCTTCACCTGAGAGATCTGACGTACGCAGACAGAGGACAGTACTTCTGCGTGGCACGGAACTCCCTGGGCACCGACCGATCCCAGCCCATACTACTGAACGTCACATGTGGGTTTGTCATGACGGAACGCGAACCGAGCTTTGAATCAACATTTTGGAATAGCGCGTGGAAACGAATGAGTAACGACACTTTTTGAGATTCTGTGTAGGTAGTTTGAATTGAGTTTGTCGTACGTTGCAAGGCGGTGTAGTTTTGAGTAGCACAGATCCTAGCCTAAATCTCTAATCTCTCTCTGCTCAAAGTAATCTCAGCGCCCATAAGACCTTATAGATTTATAGACCATCATCATATATGTATAATAAGCTACAATTTGAGTTTTACATCACCTGGTCAGAATAGGAAGTGATATTTATATTTTATATTTTATACAGCTGACTTTTTTAGTAGATCTGAACTGCAAAGGATCTAAGCCAGTTTCACCAGTGTGCATTAGGTTTATTTGAGTTCATGAATGATTCCACTAATATAAAAAGAATGGATTAGTTGAAAAATACATTATTTATTTCAACATATCTTTCATTCAACACAATTTCACCTTTTTACCTTTCTAATTATAGGACTAACCAACTCCAAAATGTTGGTTGAACACAGGTTTTTGCAATAACTGTTTCTGATTGGCTGAACAGGCATGAACTGAGCATGCGATAGAAGTGATAGCAACTAATCTGGAGCAAATTTCAGCCAATCACAAACAGCAACTGAAATATCCTGTTTGAAGTGCTTGCTTACAGTTCAAGCAAGGTGTAGGCCTGAGGGAACCTATCTAAGTGTAGTCTGGCTACTCCTTCATCTCTGATATTTCTGTCTGTCTCCCTGCCTTCCTGTCTAGACTCCCCCCAAAACACACTTGTAGTGGTGAGTCCTCGAGGTGACATCAGAGAAGGCTACCCTGTCAACCTCAGCTGTGTGAGCCAAGCCAACCCACCTGTCAACAGGTATCTGTCTGTCTGCCTGCATGTCTGCCTGTCTGTCTGTCTGTCTGGCTCTCTGTCTGTCTGTCTGGCTGTCTGTCTGTCTGTCTGTCTGGCTCGCTGGCTGTCTGTCTGTCTGGCTCTCTGGCTGTCTAGCTCTCTGTCTGGCTCTCTGGCTGTCTGGCTCTCTGTCTGTCTGTCTGTCTGGTTGTCTGTCTGTCTTGCTGGCTAGTCTTATGCCATGGATATGATCATTTTAGCTTCAAAACAACATTAAATAGACCATAGTCTCAAAACAGAATTATTCTGAAACTGAGTGGAGGGTCACTTCTAATCCCAATATTATTTCCCAATATAGCATCATTCTCCTTTATGCTTAGGGAAAGATAAAATCCACTTAGAAGTGGATTTTATTTCCATTCCTTTCCATGACCTATCCAGAATATCTTTAGAATGCTTATCCTCCTCCTACTCCAGGTATGCGTGGCATCGCATCCTCGGTGACAAGGTGTGGGCTAAAGGAACGTTCCAGAACATATCGTTCCCATCGGTGCGCGCTCACAGCGCCGGTCAGTACTACTGTACAACATGGAACCGGCTGGGGTACCAAACCTCCCCGGTCGCTACACTCTCGGTACTGTGTAAGTCGAGCACATTGACCTTGTCTCTCTGCATGGTCAGGGTTCAACGATAAGGGGTGCCCGAGGTCAAAGGTCACATCGGGACAGTACGTATTTCAACTCACTGTCCCACTCTGGCCAGTGCTATATATATATTTTTTTTTTTTAAGTTAACCCAGATAGTGTTGCATAGAGTCCCTGCCAGCAAGGGGAGAGAGTGTTCATTCATCCGTTTAAATAAATGATGAAACACAGCAAGTAACAAAAGGGACAGGGACGAGACGGCCACGATGTCATTCGTGACCTGTGAACACGCATGTTCCGTTTGTTCGTAGGAAATAAACAAACTGAAAACTGAAACTGAAACAACTCCGTACCTCCATCATATTCTCCCAGATCCTCCTAAGAACACGTCAGTCCTGGCCCGTCCCTCTAGCGTGGTGGACGCCGGTCGCGCCCTGACGCTGACGTGTAGCAGTCAGGCTAACCCGGCGGTGGATAACTTCACCTGGCATCGGCTGGCGTTGGACGGGGCGCCCAGGCGAGGTTTGTATCGCCGCACTCAGCAGTCTAACCGCATCACACACCTTCTGGATTTTGCCATTTAGCCCATTATTGTTTTTTGTTATTGTTTAGAAAAAGCAGTTATTATTCAGATTACAATCCAGATTCAGAGTGCTTTATTAATCCTGAGGTGAATTGTTCATAGATCGCAATGGCGACTCTGTGAGAAATATGTTATAATAATAATATTATAATAACATCACAAATAGCAGTGAGTGAATGGCTATTTTAAGAGCATGTAACTAGGAAGTAGAATAACCCGTGTTCACGTTTCTTACCACACTTGTGTATTACTAATTCAAATGATATAATACGTGGCAATTATTTATTTAGGGATACAATTTAGATTTGATAAAATTAATTTAGTTGAACTTAAACAACATTGTATTTACTCCCCCCCCCACCCCAGTGTGGGGGGCCAGGTCGGGTCCCACCTACACCTTCTCCGAGGTGGGTCCAGGGGAGAGCGGACAGTACTACTGCGAAGCCCGCAACCGCATTGGGGCCCACAGCTCTCCTGTGCTCACGGTCCGAGTGAGAGGTGGGTTCGGATCGTTGGCTTAGCTTTATCTGCGCTTTTTTATTCCGTCTCTTTTTTGAACTCGTAGTTAAAACTCAAGCCAATGAGTCGTGAACGTGACACTGTCAATGTGAAGAAATGAATCCGATACATAAACAAAACGAATCAAATAAGCAAACAAGAAACATCAACGCTTCACACTTTAAATTACAGTGTCCCGTTACAGTAAGTCAAAGTCAAAGTACTGTTAAAGTTACTGTTAAAGTCAGTACCGTGTAATAAACGATGTACCAACATATACAGCATGTACAGCATGTACTTAATATGTACTAACATTATGGAACAGCACGTAACCGGAGGCGCTAGTTCTGATTACGTTATAATCAGACGTTATAACATACTACGTGCATGCGGTTACAGGTTGTTACATTGCTTATTACGTGTGTAATGACACTGTAAAAAAGGACCCCTTTGTTTATAAAATATGTCTCTTTAAAGCCCTTTGACAATTGACTTGACTTAAAGCGTTACCCAACTCTGTAAACGCGACCTTGTCCTCCAATGGCTCAGAATGCAGACGATGTAAACGAGTGAGTAAGGAACACGCCATGACGAAAGCTCCTGTCCTCTCTAGGCATGCTGGTAGATATACTGTCTGTTGTCTCGACGTGTTGTTCTGTGAGTCAGGGTGACCCGAATCTCTTTCTCGCTACGAGCATAGCAGCAAGGGTTAATGGGGTGTTGTGGAAAATTACAGCAAAGTCTAGACGGCTGATCTGAGGCAATGCAGCGGGAGATTAAGGACAGGGAAACGCAATAAAGTGTCGTCTAGATGTCTGAATAACGACGTGCTAGCTGCCCTGCCTGTGTTTTGACTGCTGATGGCTTGATCTGCCCGATGTTATCTTCTCTTCACGCTGGTGTTAATGCAGGGTTAAGCCAGCCATTCATTATTCCTTATTCATACATATATTTTTGTTATATTTTTGGGGTCATTTTTCCCGACTACGCTCTCAGAGAAGCAATTGAGACACACGCACGCGCACACACACACACACACACACACACAAACACACACATAATGATTAAAACTGAAACTAATAAAAATACAATAAAAAGACTATAATATCGGCCCGATTGAATAAAGTAGTAGTAGCCAAGGATACAGTACAAACATCAAGAGGTACATGTCAAGGCCCATCTGGAGTGCACACTCACATGCACTAGTAATCTGTACCTGTGTGGTCTGCAGGGCGTTTAAAGGTGATCGCCCTGGCTTCTGCAGTGGGTGTGTCCGCTGCACTCATCACACTGACAGTGGCCATAATGATCAGGTATAATCTATCTATATCTATATCTATATAATGATCAGGTATAATCTCTCTATATATCTATAATCTATCAATCTATAATGATCAGGTATAATCTATTTATCTATATCTATAATGATCAGGTATCAGGTATAATCTACCTATTGATCAGGTATAATCTACCTATCAATCTATAATGATCAGGTATAATCTATCTATAGCTATATCTATAATGATCAGGTATAATCTATATCTATCTATAATGATCAGGTATAATCTATCTATAATCAGGTATAACCTATCTATAATCAGGTATAACCTATCTATATCTATATAATGATCAGGTATAATCTACCTATCTATAATGATCAGGTAAAATCTATATCTATATAATGATCAGGTATAATCTATTTATCTATCTGGTGTGTGTGTGTGTGTGTGTGTGTGTGTGTGTGTGCGCGCGTGTGCATGCGTGCGTGCGTGCATGTGTGCATATGATATTAGATAATACAATAGTTTCTGTATATGCAATACATATTATAACATATGATAACAGTAATTATAATTGTCATTTGATTTCTTCCCAGCAAGAACATGCACAGGGTAGACTTGGAGTTAATGGAGGATGTTAAGAAGGTACGGTGATGGTCTGCACCATGCTTGTCTGATTCTCTAACGTGCTGAATAAGAATAACCAGTCCAATCGTTGCCATTGAGAAGAGTTGTTTTTGTGTCTGGTGTGCGTGGCCCAGCGTCCATCGGTAACGGACGAGACTGTTTTTTACGAGTCAGCAGCACAGCAGAGTGTCCCCTTGAGAAGCCCCTTGAAGAAGTCTGATATTCCGGTACAACACACACACACACACACACACACACAGTTCCTATGACTACTACTACTACAAGTGTTGATTGGTAATCTTCTGTGTGTGTGTGTGTGTGTGTGTGTGTGTGTGTGTGTGTGTGTGTGTGTGTGTGTGTGTGCGTGTCTGTGTGTGCGTGCGTGCGTGTGTAGGAGGAGGAGCCCAAAGAGGAAGTGAGTGACAGCTCCCACCCGGCCATTGTTCCACTGAAGGACGCTCCACCAATCACAGAGGCAAAGAGTCCCACCCCCAACTACATCACCGTCCACTACTCCAGAGTACCCAGGTATACCGCCGTTAGACTCTGTAACTATCATAGACCTTTATCTACATTCATCTGCATTCATCTGTCATGATCATCATTCAGAATTGTATCAATGTACTATTTATGTAGTACCAATAATGCATTCTACAGAGCAATATGTGCTTAAACATTTGAAATGTGTTTTACAATTTGAGATGCTAGCCTACTGTTTGCATCGTTGTTATTATTATTGTCAGTAGTAGTAGTAGTAGTAGTATTATATGCCACCCACTAGGGGACTAAATCAACATTGTGCTCCTACTGGTGGTTAAGTGTGGACCAGGTGAATGTCTCCGACCTGCCTCAGGGTAGAAGCAAAGAACCGAAGGATTCCTCTAACGTCGTTTACAACCTACTGTCGCAGCAACGCCGCTAGACACAGCCGTCAGAAGAAAGACTCCAAGGTAGCGATCACTATAGAACCAGACGACAAAGGAAGTTCTGATGTGATGGTTAAATGTTTGACACCACATGATAGTCTTATATACTGTGTTTTCACTCTCTCTCTCTTTTCACTTTTGTTTTCTTTGCAGGGTAACTCATCATCTGTGCTCTGACAACACATAATTCACTCCCCTTTCGCCATGGCCCCAGAGCATTGTGGGACAGCAAAATGTTACATTATATGTGAATGCTTTCCTTACTATTAGCTGAAGCATATTGAACTTGATACTCCAGCCTTTATCGGTCTGTTCCTGTAGTGCTGTCTCTAAAGGATAATGCATGTTATTACGCTTTTGTCTTTTGCCTTCAAAACTTTATGCTGATGAGAAAAAAGAAGGCTTTAAAAACATAAAACATTTTCAAGAAACAAACAGCATCCCAGGCAATACAGATAAAAAGTACTTTTGGCCTACCTAATGTATGTCATAGTTGGAAATTGGCATGCAATTCAAAACTAGTGTTGGTATAACTGCAGTTGCTTGGAAATAGCAGTTGTCAGTCCAATTAGTTTTCTGCCTTTCACCCTAAAATTACATTGCAAAACTAAGACAAAGGTTGTTTTTCAAATTAAAAATGAAAAACACATAGGTCTCACATTTGCAATACAAATTCATCCAGTTATTTATACAATGTATTTCCTTTCTTCAACCACATTGACCGTTCGTGTAAGTGTCAGCATTGGCAAAACTTGTGAAAAGTGAAAAACATTTAAATAATATAAATTGTCGTCATCAATCATTGTGTTGATCAATATTTAAAAGTTATTAAAATATGTTTCCTTGGTTTGGTATCATCTTTCGACGTGGATGCAAATAAACAAACATAAATGATTGCTGGTTAGCTGTATTTATTATTAACATGGTGCACATAATAATCTAAATGTAGCCTAGAAATGCTCAATATTTAGAAAGTAAACAGTGCAGTCTTCGGTTGCTTATTGTTAATCCAAGATCAAGACATAGTTTTATCATACAGACCGATGAAGATGTTTGATTTGCTGAACCTATGGTTTTTATTACATTTTCATTCAAAAGCAGAAAGTTGTCTGAGGGGGCGATCCACTCGGTTGTGCTTTGCATATCACAGGTCGGCAGCGCCCCCTTGTGGATTAACAGTGGTTGCACGTTGGAGTGAGACCACATGAAGGCCTGTCATATAACAACTGCATATAATGACTATAAAGACATATAAAGAAAGCAAATCTAGCTTGTGAAAGCAAGTATGTGTACAACCGGTGACTAAGGTGCTGATTAATTGGGATATCATGTATTATGATGACATACATCAACGGTAAATGAATGGCTTTGGAGTAAGAATCATTTTTAGGAAGTTAAACGTTTTTTCCACTTGCCTGCAATCAAAGGTAAGATTTGCTTCATGTGTTGCATAATTTCCACTGGTTCTACACGGAAGTAGGACATGTTGTAGGCTATAGTTTTAATACGGGATAGTTAAAAGAAGATGACTCGTACGATTCTAGGGATTTTACTCATCATTCAAGGTATTGGTACTGTACGAAAATAATTGTTGATGGACTCAGCCTTAGATTATTAAAAGTGATTTATGTTGTTTCTCTGAGAGCAGTGCATCTGCTCCTAACGTGCATTTTCTGTTCAATTCTGTCTGGCCTTCTTACTGGTCACCAAGGCCTAATGGAATTACATTTATAATTGCTATTACATAATTTATAAAAGGTGCTTGGTCGCCTTCTGAAATCATTTTCACAATAAAAGTACTGATAATAAAGCGATTTACCTCATCGTATCTTTTCGCGTTTTTTTTGTGCTATTCCCTATGAAAGGTGTGTGGAGCAGAGATTGGACAGTCGACATCCAGAATCAGTGTGCTTTGACAGGGACGTCAAGAACAATACAATGCTCGTACCGCTACCCACGCGACCATCATGTCACTTTGGTCACCTGGTTCAAAGGAAAGGAAAATCCGAAAAAAGACAAGGAGTGGACTATAACTCCCCTCTCTGACATCCGCTCGCTGCAAGGACGTTTTCAATACCTGGGTGACAAAATGGGCAACTGCACAATGCGGATCAACAACCTACGTCGCACGGATCAAGGGGCATACTTTTTTGAATTTCAGACACGCCGTGATAAGTGGATGTGTGAAAGATATATGCGCTTGACCGTTGAAGGTACATTTTTACTAATGCTTGCCGTTGGTGTTTTATAAACACGTTGTGTTGATTTCACTAAATAACAAGTCTTCGCCTTCTTGTTTCTACACTATACAGAACCGAAGATGACCGCCGTTGTGCCTGCTGTAGTTAAGGAGGGGCGCACTGTTAGGCTGAAATGCAAGACAGAATGTATGGAAACCTCCCCAGCAAGCAAAACAGTGTGGTCACGAGATGGAAAAGCAGTGGCCAGGACCAAGTTCCAGGCCACACTGGAGGATGCAGGGAGTTACCAGTGTGCTGTGGAGGAGCTGCAGTCTGAGGCAGTAACCCTCGATGTTCAGTGTGAGTAGATAAGGATGAAGATATGAGTGTATATAGTGTAACATTTACAAAATCTGAAAATTGAACGCCTATTAGCCGGTCGATTTTCAGATTTGATTTTATATTCAATGTATATCGCATAGCTGATGCTTTTATCCAAAGAGAATTCCAAGTGATCAAATCATATCATATCATCAATATTGCAGCAATCTTAATTTGAAATGGTGACTATGATTGGTGGTTTTCCTGACCAGACCTTCCACGGAACACAACGGTGTGGGTCGAACCCCTGGGGGAGGTGTTGAGTGGCAGCAGTGTGAACCTGACCTGCAGCAGTGTTGCCAACCCACCCGTACACAACTACACCTGGTGGTGGTACAATGGAACCACACCACCCCCCGCCAGCTCCATGCTGGTCCACGTTGGAACGGGACAGGTGTTGCACCTGCCCTCTATGGACGCCCCTCAGACAGGACATTACCTCTGCCAGGCCAGGAACTCTCTGGGGGAACATAACTCCTCTCCACTGCTGCAGATGGTGGAAACCACACTGGGTTTGCATGTTCTTTTCCCTCTGTCCAAGTAACACCTAACCCTAACCAGACCTCCACAAACTAGGTCAGTAAAAATGAAATTAAAACATTGCGTAGCATTGTGTGCAGTTAAAACACAACCATTCTGTTAGAAGTTAAAATCCAATCAACTGCTAGGTTTAGTTTGGGGTGGCAATCGGGGTGGCCAAGCAGTCCCTTGTCACGCCCCTCAGCCCCTGGCCAATCAGCCCCCTTGACACGGCCCTGTTCCACAGCATTAATCCAACCCTTCAACTGTCTACCATTGTTTACCATTATTGATTTCTAACTATCTTTCTCTAGGCAGAGCATCTGTGTTCATCCTATCTGGAGTAGGAGTCAGCATGTTTATCGGGACTGTGTTGGTTTGCCTTTGGTCACGGAGAGGCCATGAGATAAATGGAAGAGTTAGAAGCTGCTCTAGGTGAGATGGAAGGAACGGCATTATTGACCGGCTAATTGCTGCTAATTGCTGCAATGGCGGTTATTGGGTAGGGCTGAGTGCTAGCACTTAGCAGGTAGACACATGTTCTGTGTTGATCGTTGATTCTGTGTTGAAGTCTTTTTTTGAATATTTGAACAGGAAACTACAAAGGACCAAAGAAAACAAACACGTGAGTGCACATAAAGAGTAATGTTGTCTTTGTAGTCTCACAAATCAGACTTTAGATTATTAATCTAGTTTATTAATCTAAAGTCCGATGGCAGACAAGCCCAAATCTGGGTGAACGGGGCATTGAACTTACTTTCGCTTCATATTTGTTTCACCCAATCATGTTGCTGGAGGCGGGGCTCTGCACTTTCAGATCCCCGCCTCCAGCAACATGATTGGTATTAACAGCGAACACAAACTCGGCCAGCAGTAGTAAACTATAAAAAAGTGTCTGTAAAGGTTTCAACTCAACACCGTTGTAGACTGGCCGCTGTAGAAATACACTTATTATTCACTCACGTGAATGAGTTTCTCTTCGGTAGAATATCTCTGAAACAGGAAACAAGGTGTAGCTCCACCCCTTTCTTTACTTTAAAACAAACATTTAAAAATGTTCTTTGAAAACCAGAATACACACATACAATATATTATTATTATTTTCACTTTAACCGAATGCTTTTATTTTATTTTATTTCAAGCCATGACACTCAGATTGGTATATCTCTTCTCCACAGAGAGTGGCTGCCTCAAGGCTCAATGGGAGGAGCTTGAACTCTTCAACCAATTCCAACGAGGCAGACCCCATGTATGCCAACTCTTCAACCAATCCCAACGAGGCAGAGCCCCTGTATGCCAACATCCACCTCTTTTCATTACCTCATCGGTCGCTGACTACTTCCCAGGGTCTCTATGACGTCCACAGGCATGACTCGGCACAGGTAGTTCTGTTCTCTTCTCCAACACTATTCCAAAACAGCTCCACTTGATTGATCTAGTTTACTCTTGCTCTATAGACCCTTTAAACAGAGGCATCATCGTAGGACGACCACAGGTGTCGCTCATAACACTAATTATGGGTCTGCTACTTTTATGTACCAGGGCAGCACGGGTAGTAGACTTATCTTCACTAGTTTAGCCTGTGCCCTTAGTTTAGACTGTGCCCAGGTACGTAAAAGGAGCAGACCCATAATTAGTGTTTGTCCTACGATGATGTCTCTGTGAAAATGGTCTGTTCTACAATCACTCTGCTCCACAGATATCTAAAGACATCTAACCTGCTCTTCTATTTTTTGCCCAGCCCCATGGCTCCCAGGAAGGGGAAATTGCCTATTCCATAATAGGCAATTTCAGAGAAACCAGACCTGTAAAACACCAAGAGCAACCATTCCAGTGGGTTGACGGTAACTATTATATGTCATTGATACAGTGGTACAGTGGGTTCATATCTGTTTCTTGTTGTTGTTCCTCAGACCACCAGCAGCAGGCGATGCAGGAGGACACCCTGTGATCTACAGCATGGTGGCTAAAGCAACCTGAGTGCAGCCTGGATTGCAAGGCTTGTATTGGAGGCGGATAGAAGGCGTTTGGTTGAACATTAGTGTGTTTTACCAATAGTCTTAGAAGGTTTGTGGTGTGATGGGAGTCTACACAATTGGTTTGCATCTTTTTGCAACAATAACGTAGACACACAAGACAACTTTTGCGAGTTTACTGGCATCTACAGTGAAAGAGGGATAGATAACTGTATACAAAATGCATCGTCAGTTTAAATTATACGTTTTGGTCATTAGGGTCATCACACTGTGTTTTTGGCGGGGTAATTTCGAAGCATTTCCACCTGTGTCAAAAGTATGACTCAGCTGTGCATTTAGTATTTCATTTTGTTTTTCACTGAGATCAAATGATGCAATAAATCAAAACCAAAGTGGCAATAAATGAGGAAGGGAACTTGTGTCAAACAAAACAATATATATTTTAAATAGCATCTGTGTGCGATCAATCACACGTGAAATAAATCCTTGGGTTTGCTTTTGTCTCCTGGTTTTAGTGATTTCATCAAAAGATTCCACAATTCCAACAAAATGTTAAATATAATCCACAAGTCGCTTGCCTCTCACACTTCCTGGAAAATCACAATCAATTTATTTTAAACTTGGACACTCAGGGTGGCATGGTCTGCCCCTACAGGTTGGAGAACCCTAGAACGAAGTTACAGTTTGCATCATTATTATTAATTCCACAGCTTTAAAATCTTTTGTCATGAATTTTAACATTTAGATGTGTGTGTGTGTGTATGTGTAATAGTAGTAGGTTGTGTATACCTTTTGTGAAAACAGCACCATAACACTTGTTAAATTAAGGCCTTTATTTCCATGCTCAACATAACAACTTGAAAATCAATGATGACAACAAACTCAGTAACAACATTCTACTTTAACAATAATAATAATTGTGCACATCAGTTTTTTTGAATCACTCACATTCTGGGACAGTATCTTACAATCAGTGCACAAAGACATTTATTGAAATGTATAAAATTCATTGTAAAAATTATTATTGGTGCACTTCTTAAAGTTTTATTTCTTAAAAACGCTATTACAAACAGCCGTATAAATGGTTGTTCCTGTTCTGAAATTATGTGGTATCAAAAAATGACCTAAAAAATAATGACCTCCTTCCACGAGTCCTGTGCTAAAACATGTCATGACATCGACCATCAATCATAAGGAATTCGGAATTACACTCAATACACTCATTACACTCATTACAATCATCATATTGCTACTGTCAGCATCCGCTTTGAGCTGACGTGAGTGGCACAAACCACCTGTCAATCACTACAAAACGTCAGTCAAAACGTGGGTTTTGTTCATCTGTTAAACGTGTTATTTTGTACTCCACTATGTTATTGTACAATGTGTGTTGTTCCTTTTAAACAGCTTTGCTCACGCTGTCATACTTTGTGTGTGTACCAACGGGTGGGAACGTTTGAACCTATTTTAAGATGATTCGTTTGAAGCACTCTAGAAGGTAGAAAACTTTCCAGCAGGCAATCCACACTTTATTATGTATTTATGTTACTGTTACATATCTGATATGTGTTATACGTATTGCGATGTTTATTACTAAATAGATGTGATATTATTCACTCAAGATTCTGTTTGTAAAGATTATATTTGGTACATTTGCGTTATATGCCAAATTTTGACAAAATAATTTGAACATGAGCTTCAATCTCGGCAATGAATCCAAAAATGAAAGGATCACTGCTTGCATAAGATTAAATATCATCATTCAGATATTATCATTATTATTATTATTATTATTATTATCATCATTCAGTGTTATTAGCCCTGTTTACACGAGAGAAATATGTGGATTCTACAACCGTTTTTGAATCTAGATTGTATCTAGATTCAAAAGCACAAAGGGCACAGCGTGCTCATAACCGTCTCAGCCTGTTCACACGTAGGGGCAGTTTAGGAGAGATCCCTCGCTTGATATGCGCGCACGCACATACAGATTTCTGATTTGCACCACATCCACGGATTACACAATCTCAAGAGAATGGGCGGAGGAGACGTAGTGACCGTGGTGTACCAGCTTACATTGCTTTTGATAATGCCGCAAATCATGTTTAATAATCGATTGCAAGGTCGTGGAATCGTAGAATCGTAAAAAAAAAAAGTAAAAAAGAAAGGCACAACACGGCG
>OMNO01034392.1:13216-38048 GCA_900303215.1 Trachyrincus scabrus | reverse complement strand
GGACATGGAAACCATGAGAGCAGACTAATTCACCCACCTCTGTCCTTTAGTGATGGTTACGTTCTCCTGAGGCAGGGGCGCGGCAGCTACAATAGACGCCGTGAAGATCTTGGTCTCCGACAACTGCAGGCCAACAAAACAAACTTAATATATAACCCGGCAGACTTGGCACAATCAGGTATAGAGCAAATAGAGGAGCAATCATTCTTTATGGTTGGGGGGGGGGGCACTCACGTCCTCATTCCAGTCCTCTGTGCCCCATTCCTCTGTAGCAGTCCTCCAGGGCCCTGCAGATCAAAGGCAGCGTGGCTCAACACTGATATCTCTGGCAAACAAGAGCTTCAAAGGGAATATGCATGGGGATGGAAGACGCAAAGCAGAAACAGACAGCGGACTGACCAGGAGCCGAGTCGAACTTGGGCTGGTAGTTTGACGCTTCTCCCGGGGTGAGCTCGGGCCCTGTGAGACAGCCAGCCAAGAGTGGTTAAGGATGTGCACAAGAGCTCACGTCAGCCCAGCAAATATTACGTTATGTAAACCCTTTGCATAGTAATGGAGGTCTACATGCGGCCCCTCTGCAGCCGTGAACCTACTGGCGCCGTCGTCCGGCTCCCCGGCGCCTGTACTGTTCCAGGTGTTGCCCCCTCCATAGCCGTCCTCCGTCTGGGCTGGCTCGGGGTAGTCGGCGGGGTTGAAGGTCCTGGCAAAGAGGAAAGACGAGCACGCGGTGAATTTCTTCACACCCGCCTACGCCCGTGTCTTATTGGCCACGGATAACAGCGGCACACAAAACAAGCGGACGCCAGCCAGGGCGGGCTCCACTGCCTGTGCAGGAATGCACACATTTATAATTGAATAACATTAATAATTGTAAAAACACTTCCTAAATTTATATAACAATACATTGGTTAAATTATTATTATTATTATATATTTTTTTACATGTGAATCTAGCACCTCCCCCGCCAAACACACACACCCTCAAAGCCGACACGGTCGTGTAACTAGATGCTATTCATAGGACAGGGCCAGGCAAGGAGGAAGTGTGCAGCGAGAGGAAGTAAACGGTGGTTTGAGGTGATGTGGTCACCGTCAGAGCAAGTAGAATACATGCAAAGGAAGGCATTAAAAAACAGGAACGACCCAGAAGCAGGAAAACATCACAGCGGCGGCCCTCAGTTTCTCAGCTCGTCTACAGCCGACCACCAACCTGATGCGTCAGGAAGTTATATATATATATATATGCGCACCAAACATCCCATCTTTAAACATCTCTGCTCGCTCCAGACTAGCACACAAGAAGTATGCAATGCGTGGCCATTGTGGACCCCACTCGCCCCTCTGCAAGACAACAGCTCCTCGTCACAGAAGATGTAAGCATTCCTAAAGTACATGTGCATACCAGTGGCATGCGAGCTAACTCGCGCTTACTCCCAATGTTGAGAAGCAGCTACTACCGTTGCTCCTCTCCCAGCACAGTTACGCACGACAGCGGTCACATCATCAGTCGCATTTTGGGCACTCAAAATACAACCGCCACACTGAAAGCAAGAGTCACACAGTGGGGAAGTACACTCACCTCGTATCCCCTGCAAAATCATATCTGGCCTCTTTATCAATCTGGCTTTAGAGGAAAAATAGCATTCATTATAAGCAGCAAAACAACGGGGTCATTTAGGATGCATTTCATATTTTTTTGGTGCAAATCTACAAAGGACAACAACAGCATAGTCTCGGGTTACTTTTTCCACATTTCTGTGGGCTTTCCCCGAAACACATCATCTGAACACTGCACTGCACCTCGCCGTTTAATCAGAGGAAGGAGAGAAGAGGCTCAAAGCTTATTCCGCTGTCTCCCAGGTGCAGAGAAGAACGGCACACACAGTAAACACACGACTCAAGCATCAAGTCTCACACGGTCCCAAAGGGCTGACTAAATAAAATTTAAAAAACCCAAACCCGAAACACAAAACGAGCCCTTGTAATTCTAAGACGTAGCAGAGAAGAAAACTCCCCGCTTGCCCATAATCAATACACAACGCACAGCAGCGCAGTGGCAGAGTACACAGCTACAGAGCCATCCTCGACAGGAGCAGAAACACACACATGGCAGTTGGAGGACGAGCACTTATGCAACACACACCTTCTCCACTTCCTACACCTATGCAAGCTTTACGGCTTCAATAGCCTCATAACCCAGCAGGCATTTAAAAATAAATGGCAATTTTTCTGTAAAACCAACTGTATATACACTGTTGTCTAAACAAAAGGGGTGCCATACCATCAGCATATTGGCTCTACGTGGAATACCACATATTACTGAACAGGACCACCGGTTGTTCCTCACGTGTCGAGTGTTCATATCGAAAGACGGAAGAAATGAGTTTGCTACTTGATATTTAAGCCAAGCTTAGGCACAATCTTCGCTTGCAAAAACAACCACACCGGCTGGCATTGTGTGGTGTGTCTTTGTAGCCGAAATGTGGCTGCTGCAGATTTTAGTTCACTATGATAAGCAGTTAGTTGGTCAACATTAAAAGGAAAAAAAAGGAGGCAACATGCAATAAACAATATACACATTCACACAGCCTTGACGGTTTGGGGTGCTGTAGATACTGGAGACACGAGAAGCATCACAGCACCAATAAACAATATACACATTCACACAGCCTCGACAGTTTGGGGTGCTGTAGATACTGGAGACACGAGAAGCATCACAGCACGCATAACAGCCTCGACAGTTTGGGGTGCTGAAGATACTGGAGACACGAGAAGCATCACAGTACGCATATTCCAGACGCGTTTTCATTTTGACTAATGACAAGATTATTTAGCAACTAAATAAGTAATTATTAGGGGTGTATGCCATAATTTGCCACACCACTTTTTTAAGCGCAGTGGACTGGAATAGATCCTGAAATTAGTACCCCTATGTACTGAATCGATTTTTAATTGGGAATCAATTTTGAATCGTGACCCCAAAGAATCTAAATCAAATGCTGAGATACCGATCACACCCCTAACCACGTCATTCGTAGAATAGTGACACTGACAGGAAACGACCTCCGTCTTATCATGTCAGGATACAACAAACAAACTGTACATACAGAACTCCCTTTATTACCAGGGGAAAAACTGGCGACTAAAACCACATGCCAGGGCCAGAGAGCAGGAATGTTCTAGAATAACCGTTGAGGTTTGTCACAAGATTATACGGCAAGTCTTGCGAATAAAAAAAAAATTTGCCCTTCAAATGCGCGCTTCAAGACGCGGCCACTCGGGAGTCGAGTTACTGACGCCGTGCTACGCCCACATGGCTCCGTTTCATTGGCCAGCGTTGGGCGCAGCTCCCATGGATTACCGCTAGACAATGAGCTGGGGGGGTCCTGCTCTCTGGTGACCATGGCAACAGATAAGAGGGCATTCTGGTTTTAGGGCAGTACAAGTGCTTCCTTACCCCATGCCTTGTGCAGAGAACCTGCCTCCCCGCCTCCCAGAGACCCCTGGGCCGGAGAGGAGAGAGCCATCTTAAAAAGAGTTGAAACAGGACACATTTCACAAGGTTAATATTGAAATAAACTCATATTTGAGCTAAAAAGGATTATTCGGTATCATCCAAAATTCTAGAATCATTTTACAGCAATAATAAAATTTAAAAAGAAGGAATTCAATGTTTACATTAACATTATTGTTTTAACATTGTATTTCACCAGCAGTGCCACAGACTTCTAACAACACAACGTGCACCAACAAGTCAAACACACATACTGGTCGGCAGAATACATCCGTACGATCAACTGACATATCTGGTAAGTGATCTGCATGTCACAGGTAATTACACTTCCTTGTGGCTGCTGAACAAAAGATGCCCCGTCAAAAAACAGCAGACTCGCAAGGATGTATTCTGCTGACCAAAGAAACGGCACGGCTCCAATTTGTCTTAATGCATTTTTGGCTAGCACCCCGTTAAGGCTACAGACCCTGAAGCCAAGCGTCTGGCAAGCACACCGTTAAGGCTACAGACCCTGAAGCCAAGCGTCTGGCAAGCACACCGTTAAGGCTACAGACCCTGAAGCCAAGCGTCTGACTAGACAGGCGATACTTGGGGAGGATACCTTGTCCTTTAAACCGTTTCAAAAACATGTCCAGATCCGATCAATACAAATGTTGGCAGTGGCCATGTTGTCCACAACGGATGTTTTGGTGAAGCCGGTATCGTCGTTTTAAGTGAACCCTCTTCTGCAGTAAAGACACTTACCAACGGCCCCCCTGCCTCTTCCTCTGCCTCGTCTGCCTCGCTCCGTGCCTCGGCCAGGCACCCCGGCCGCCTTGCTGCCATCCAGGCCGTTCTCCTGACCTCGGACTGGGGGGAGGAGAACAAGGGCCGGCGTGACGTACGTCATATGGTGAGGAGGTGTCCAGACCGAGAGGCCTGGGCTAGCTCCCAGAATGGATTACACAGGGTAGTCTGGTTTCTGCCCGTCCCCATGACTATGCAGGTTAAGCCCATGCCAGAACCTCGGTGTGTATGTGAAACTATGAACAACCGTTGTCACCCAACCGTGCATGGTACACGCACGCCGGGCCGAAGACTGCAAGCCCGCTGAACAGGCGCCAGACTCAGTGGACAATAGGATTGCATTTGGAAGATTGATCGAGAGAGCCAAACATTACACATACCAGGTTTAAAACAAGGGTATCGGATCACATCATTACGATTATTAGGCTTACCAAGTTTACAATGCCTCAGCCCCCGCATCAAACAGAAGGGCTGCTGTAGTGTTTGAGGGGTTAGGCCTACATTGTTTAGTTAGGCTACCTTATTTAAGTGTTGTGCAATGTTAGGATATCACAATAACACCAACAGTGGCATTATATAATTATATCATTACATAAAACAATGAATCAAGGAGTTGAGAACTCAACTGCATATGTTGATGTGCGTCAGACACCACACATATTATATTTAGTTTTATAGGGTGCATTGTAAAATTTGAGAGACAACACTGGCATAATTATACAAATTAAGTGCGAGCACAGCAGAGGATATGATGAGTTCACTGTGTGTGCTACGCTGCAAACGTCATCAGTAACGCAATGCTAAACGGCAAACTAACGAAACCGATCAATTAAGAGAACACAAGACGCTGGCAGCGGCAGAATGATTGATGCAGAAGTGGGTGAACGTTCTCAATATCACAGCCTCTTAGGCCGGGACGAAAGCCAGCGCTGATTTCCAGGCCGAGCGTAGATTCAAAAATAGCATGCGCTGTTGATAGTTCCTGGATGAACGTCAATGTCAGACGAATGACGTTTGGTACACCGTGAGGAGGCAAAGTCCTCGTGAAAAGTCAACCTACTTAACAGAAAGGGTTGCTGTATAAAGAAGGAGCCGTGGCGGGCCACGACCGGTGAAGAGCGTGATGGGTGGAGGGACTCACACTCTCGTCCCCGGCTGGAGCCACGCCCCCTCCGCGGGGCCCCTCCTCGGCGGCGTGCCACGTCCCTCTCGCCTCCCTTGTCCCTGTTCTCCTTCCCGTCCTCACCGGCGTCTGCCTGGCTCGACTCCTTCTGGCCCGACAAGCTCTTCTTCTTGCCCACCATCTCCCACGAGTCCTGGGGGAAAGAGTGAGACTTTCCGGTAGGCGCTTCAGTGGCGCTACAGTATAGCGTGTGTAGAGGGCTGTGCTGGTTCTGAAGACGTTGAATGGGGCTAGCCACACCGACGCTTTTTAACAAATGTGTCGTGTCCAACTCCGGATATGTCCAAGCACTGACTGAAATCAACATTCAGTTTTAGCTGAACTAGGTAGCGTTTATGATGTTGCGAACACCATAAGGAACACTGCTCATTTAGTCAATGAGCAGTGTTCCTTATGGTGTTCGCAACATCATTAAAAAAAGGCTATTTTAGGTGTATATGGTGTTATGGGTTTCGTAAAAAGCTAATTAGTGTAACCGTTGTACCCAAGGACCTTACTGTCAAACGCATCCATCCAGATACGACTGTACTGTAACGCATCTGGCCCTGCTCGGGTTATCATCTGCCCAGTGACTCAAAACCTGTTGTGTTCATTGTTAATCTCACTGCACTCTGTTTATCCCAGCACTAACGCCACTTATTCAGGGGCTGTGGCCACATACAAAGCCCATACTCACAGTGTCTGGGCTGCCCTCCAGTAGCACATTGATGGCTCTGTTGACATCACCGTTGCAGTCGTGCAATGCAATCATAGACTCGTCCTGGTCCTTGCCTGTAATGTCAATCAGCTGCAGAAGGGAGAGGGGGACGTTAAGACTTCTGCATTGGACGGACAAAAGTCACTGATCCAACACAGGTTTTACATGACTAAGAAATAACCCTGGAGCACAAACACCGCGTTCATACCTAAAGATTGTGTACATGCGGATAACACATCTAAAAGTGACATTCCACCGGCACAGCCACGTTTTTATGAACTCAGTGTTATCATAGTGTGTTCATAGTGTCCCAATGTACCCGAAAACCAAACAAAAACGCTCAGAATAAACTACAGACGCGAGTTGTATAATATTGTCAATTTACTACAACGTCCATGGTCCAATGCGCGTCAAGCGTGAGTCGAGGCGGACATTACCGGAACTTGTTCGCATCCGGGTGAGAGAGCGTTCCCGAGAGGAAGATTCAAGCTATGTAGATGACATTATGCCGTCTCATTGGTGCTTTGTTGTACAGGATATCGAGTTGCTTAAGCGGCTGCCATCACATTTTACATGTAACTATTGAGTGTTGTAATCCTGTTCTTCAATCCTGTAACGTTATTATAATAAAAAGGTTTGTATCGTATCATGGACTGGTCTGTACCGGCTTCTGGAGCTGCCGCAATAATCTTATCATCATCATCTTTGTGAGCCTGCTGTGGTTCGGTTTCGCAAATACTACATGAGTAAACTCTGAAAATGGCAGTTTAGTAATGGAAATACTGCATAAACATCGCCATAAACCTATTTGCAAACTTCCGTGCTGCATGTATACAAGCATTGCTACTTCACGATGCTGAAAGTGCACGAGTAAAAAATAGTGGTAATACTAAATTTATGAACATAGCCGTAAAACTATTTGTCAAACGTCCACGCAGCGATACCTTATTATATGAATGAGAGATGCAAAATGGGCAGGACTCTGAACACGCTGTTGCACAATTGCCTGCTGCTGTCTCTGCTGCTGTCTCCGTCTATTCTGGCTCAAATAAATATCAGTCATTCCTTCCACTCAGTAAGAATTGGCTGAAGTTATAGTCCTCATTTGACCCCTAGATTGGTATTCATTGCTAGCAGCCGTTTTCAAATCTCATGTAGCTTTTCAGGCTAACATGGCAACCGAATCTCACGGAGCCGGGAGGGCGGAGGGTGCCGGGAGGGGAGGGCACTGAGAAAGTTTTTGAAAAAGCCATTTGCCGGGACATGCCGGGGAATGAAAATAGCCGTATTTTGATCCACAGAACGCGTTTATAAGCAGTGTTTTTCATTCCTAGCCTTTTGATAGGCAACTTAGACCATTAAAATACCGAAAATCGGTGGAAGGCCCCTTTAAATGCATTTTTTTATGTTTTGCTTATAGAAAAATTGGCCTATGTTTAAAGCAAATATATATACGATATATATATATATATATATATAATTCTTAGCTAAATAAAATTAAACACTTAAAAATCAATTAGGCCCTATCTTCCTTTGTCGTGAAAAACAGCTTTCGCCTATTTCTTAGCTGTAGCCTCGGGGTTGTCATAATAAGCGAGGGGAATTATTTATATATGGAAAGTAATTCCAGAGCATAGGTCCCGCTACTGAGGACACTACTTTGAGAAATGATCATGGCCTCCACAAAACATTAAACTGGTCTGTAACCCCAGGCGAAGAGCAGACATCCAACCTTGTGGTTTTCAGTCAGGGGTGGAGGGGGACAGCAGATGGAGCATAAGGATCGTGGATCACATACAAAACAAGGCAATTTATTTCCTCTCACCTGCTTGACCTTTTCTTCAAAGTCGGCATCATTGTGGTCAGAAATCATCTGTGCAAGTCGGATTTGCTCAGCGGTAGCCTATTAGGATAGAAGTTATACAGTCAGCTATTGATCCGTGCATAAATTGATACTATAGCTGGAAATGTGGCTTTCCCATGGCAGTGGTAATGATAACAGCATTTTAAATCAAGACCTGCTGTGGAGGCCGTAGCCTGTGACTTCTTAAAACGGCAAAGACCTTTATAATCCTCATTAAGAACTGGCTGCTAGCCGTTAAAGGGGTTGGAATCAAACACTGATTAATAAGAAGCAGTGAATAAAAACGCTTTTACAAATATGCAGTTCTTTAACAAACCTATAAATAAATGAGGGGGTTGTAAATCACAGAGACTGAGGGAGCCAGCATCTTCCTACAGTAGCCAGCGGTTGGCGTTACCTGGGGCCTCTGCTTGTGCTGTGTCTGGCTCTGTGTCTGGCCCTGTGTCTGCTCCCAGTTGCCCCGGGCTCGGTTTCCGCCCACGGACGTCATCATTTACAGTATATACAAATAACAGTATTTACAAAGAAAAAAACACCTGGGGATGGAGGGGGGGGAGATTAAAAGGGGACCGTGAGTTCAACTGGCAACTAGTGCACTCTTCATCTCATCATCACATGTTCATATTGACATGTAAAACACTGGCATATACATTACAAAATCCAAATCCAAAGTGAAAGCTGTGCTAATCCTTTCAGAATGGGTCAGAAGAAGTAATGCAGAAATGAGATTCGGCATTTTCGAGACATGCCTGAACTCGTTAACAATTGAAACAACATTTCACAACAACACATTGTGGTCAACATGTGATGCATTCGAGGTTATTGTGCACGGCTGCAGCTGCTTGTGTTCATCACAGCAAGGCGGTGTCGGAGGGCCGGTGTGAGACGCGGGGTGTCACCCGGGAGGAGTGCGGTGTGGTACCGGTGTGGTACCACTGGGTACCACCACCCACTTTCTTCATCATTCAACACACAAATCAACACCTTCATATTGAGAGTTGGCTCATGTGGGTTTCACACAATGCACGTTTAACACACCCCTCCCGACCGCGGTGACAGAACCTCAGGTCGGACCGAACCCTGGAGCTCGTTACGTCCTCCCGGGAGGAGACGGTCCGGCCGCCGGGGCCCGCCTGACTAACCGCATGGTCAACATGCTAGCTGCTGGTACTTCAGGGGGAGAGGTCTCCAAGTCTCGGAGCCTCACCTCATGGCGAAAACGAGGCGACGGTAAACTACGGTTGTCTCAACCGAGCGGGTTACAATAAACGACCAACACACCGTGGACCGCAAAATGGCGCCCGTTTGGACCCGTCTCCCCGGTTCGATGAAATGACGACTCCGGCGGGTTAGTTCACCGAAATTATCGGTAACGGAAGAAAAGGACTGACCGTACACTGGCTACGAGGCTAGCTATGCTAACTACACTGGCTACGGGGCTAGCTATGCTAACTACACTGGCTACGAGGCTAGCTATGCTAACTACACTGGCTAGGGGGCTAGCTATGCTAACTACACTGGCTACGAGGCTAGCTATGCTAACTACACTGCCTTCCCACAACCGGACGTTAGCTAGTTAGCTAGCGAGAATAGCAGCCTAGCGAGCTGCTAAAAAAAGCACAACGAACAATCCTCCGCGATCTTAACCCCGAGTCGACCCGCTGCTCGGCCTCAGTAAATACGAGACTACGAGGCTTATTGTGGGCCTCGAGGCCGACATGACAGAATAACAGACGATACTGACCAGAGTAACAGACGATACTGACCAGAACCGCGGCTCGCAGTGTTCACAGATTCTGTAACGCAGAGCAACCAAAGAGCCCCTCTCTCTCTCTCTCTGTCTGTCTCTCTCTCTGTCTGTCTGTCTGTCGAGCTGCGGGTCGGGTTCAGACCAGCAGCTGGTTCCCGAGACTCAAGTTACCACACGGCTAACTTGATGAAATGTGTCAAAGCGACTCATGCAGACAACAAGCGAGAGGGTTTACCTGCTGCTGCTCCACTCTGACACCGCGGGTGGCTGCGTCACGTGGTGCGACCAGGGGCCGACGACACGTGACCAGCCCACTGTAATATCTGTAATATCAACGTTTAAATCCTTTTTATTCGGACATACATTGGCTGCCAACACGTTTTATTGTTGTACTATTTCCCCTTTTTTTACCATGAGGTTTAATCACGAATGCACGTCGCTGTGTGATGTGCATACTATGTTACAATTCAATAAAAACAACTACTATTACTATTAGATTATTTTTCTATTTAAAGCAACGTGTGACAATAATCAAATAAAAAAAATCTCTGTGATTTACATGACAATGACAATTTCTTATTAAACTAAGAATTCAATCCATAGACTGTATAAAATATCAACTGACGCTACGTTTATCTCAGAAACCATCAACGGTCTCTTGTCCAGTGCGCAGGCGCCAGTGCGGTGCGCTGCTACAACGTTATTACGGTATCGTTAATACGGTATCGTTAATACGGTGTCGTTAATACGGTATCGTTAATACGGTGTTGTCAGGGGTCTGTGTTCTTATTATCCTTCACTGCTAGCGACACTAACCAGCAAATACACCGCTGTGTTGACAAAATCGAGAGGATTTAATTCACTTGCTTTTACAAATGTGGCTTTGTAACGCGAACCTCCTGTCGCCTACCTCTAGTTGTACATAGTAATAACAAAACCAGGGGCCCACCACCAGTCAGGTGTCTATGGCCGAGCTAGGTTGCTAACTTGGTGCAGAGAGCTGTGCACCCAGCCTGGTGCCACCCAGCCTGGTGCCACGCAGTAACAGATAAACAGACAACATGGCAGACTCCTCGCCGCTGTCTGGAGTTAATGTGGTGCTAGTCATGGCCTATGGGAGTCTGGTGAGTATGCTTTGCATGGCTACTAACCCAGCTGGCTTGACACCATTCACCATTGGGCGGTGTACATGTTGCATCAATGGTAGGAGCTCAGTCGACCGCCTTTGTGTGCAGGTGTTTGTGTTGCTGTTCATCTTCGTTAAGAGACAAATCATGCGTTTTGCGATGCGATCTCGCCGAGGACCCCATGCACCCATTGGACACAATGCACCTAAGGTGATGTTATTGTGCACCCCTCCTCTGTGCACCCACACCGGTCCTGGCTTCTTCAGGAGCCCAGCCTAACGTTGTCCGTGTAATATCAGCATATGATTATGAGTATTATATTAAGTATATTCATTACAGGGCTTGAGGGAGAAGATCGATTCAAGGCTTACCAAGGTCCAGGAGATCCGCTTCGAACCCCGTCTGTTATCTGAGGATGACGACAGACTGAAGCATCCTCCGCACATCAGTGAGTCGCTTGTTTTCTCTGTTTCTGCCTGAACGAACACGTTGTTGAGTTGTTATTACTGTCAACAAGTAAACATGTTGACTTAATGGGGACTGTGTTTGTAATTCAAAGGTTGCTACAACTACCTGTACAGAATGAAAGCCCTTGATGCGATTCGTGACTCAGGTGAGAGAGATTTTCTGATATAACCCCCGTATATATATAACCCTATATCACTCGAATCAATTCAGACATAATGTTATATTTGTGTTATTGTTATATGATGAGGGGTACTGCTTTCCTTATAGCCTGTGAGCAGCCACAAATCCACAGAAGAAGTATAACTGTTAAGCTATCAGTACATTTTGTGTTTATTGGTTTATTGACGTTATACATCAGGATATGGGGGCAGGGTTCCATAGTCCCAGCCGAAAGGTTCTGGGTTCAATCCCCGATGTCCTCAGCCGATCTGTTATCGTCCTTGAGATGCCAAACCGCTGCCTCCCGGGTTTGATCCCCAACATATGCAGTCTACTTGTAGGAGTCCCTGAGCAAGATACCTCTAAAAGAAATCTCACCATAAGTCGCTTTGGATAAACGCGAACTGCTGAAATAATAGACGGTGAACATGTCGCTGATGCTCTATTCCCTTACGGCCCTCACGTGTCGCTGGGCCGCAGGTATTCCACTGCAGGAGATCAGCCAGACGCCCGGGGCCTTCACCGGCCGCAGCTTCCGGAGCTGGCTTCTGGAGCTACGCAACTCCCACTCCTTGATAAAGAGCAGCCGCAGTGTGCTCATTGACCGTCTGCTGGAAGGCTACGACAACGCCCGCCACGGGACCGGGGTGCGTAGCCATGGAGTCCACAATGACGATAACAACACTCCAATATTCCGAGCCGATTTGGTGAATCTGCCGATTCACCAAATCGGCTCGGAATATTGGAGTGTTGTTATCGTCATTGTGGATTGCTCCCTCGACAATCAACAGTCAACGCTTTCTCTCATAAGCAGCCAATATATTGATTTGACTAATAATCTGAAACTGAGAACAGCAACCACATGTTTGCATTTGCGAAGCTATAAACAGCAAATGTTTTTACTAGATAGGCCTACATGAGTACAGTGTCAAAATAATCAGCAATACATTTTGTCTCAATCCACCGGTCGATTAATCCACTAATTGCTTCAGCACTAGAAATTACACACTTTACAGTACACTTCACTGTACTGTGTCTCGTGGATAAACCTTGCTTTATGTTTCAGGTATTTGGGGAAGCCGAGTTTTTGAAATACCAGCGGGCTCTAGACGAACTAGCCGATGTGTAAGTGTCTGAATGTTGCTACAATACAATGAAATATGTCATTGGTTTGTAAGCAGTTGGGTGGTAACACTAGAATACACACTACTCCTCCAGAAGGATCTCTGCCAAACAAATTGTAATACATTATCTATATAGAGCAGTGCTAAATGAATATAAATGAACAAGATAATAATGGTCCTGCTATCAATTCAATTAAATTCAAAAGAGCTTTATCGGCATGGAAAATAAACATTTACATTGCCAAAGCAGTAGAACAATTAAACAAAGGAAAAATTAGGAAATGTTCTGGAGTGAGCTATGGTAATCAAACTGTTTCCCAGAATTGGGAGACACCCATCTCTGTAGACAGTATTGACTGTACTCTCTCTCTCCCACACCCCAGGGTGAAGGCCTACTCCAGCAGCACCAGCCTGGACCTGCAGCACCAGTGTGCCGCCAAAGACCTGACGGGCTCCCCCGCACGTGGCACCACCACCCCCTCCACCATCCAGGTCATCTACCTGCCCTCCTCCGGCCAGCGCAGCAAGAGGCCCAAGCACTTCCTGGAGCTCAAGAGCTTCAAGGACAAGTACAACACCCTGGAGAGCACCTTGTGAGAGAGGGGCCATCCCCAAAGCACCCACACACTGCAGAGAAGGAGAAGCACTGCTCGGGCTCCAAAGGGAAAGCGATCAATGCCAGGAAGGGAACCAAACGGGGGGACAATTTGGACTAACCGCGATTATATTTTCCTACTTGAATGTATCTTCTGATCCATATTGTGATTGGTGAAAGAAACATATTTGTATAGAATACGTTAACTTATTTGATTCATGTTGTGTGTTGGTGTTGTTTGTGGTTTTGTGTTCAATGTGACACGTGATCTGACATAAACGACACTCCTGTATTAGTGTGGGTCGTTTTGTTGTCCACTAGGTGGCAGTAGTGATGTTAGAGGAGTGGGTAATCAGGGATTTCAGGTAATAAAATGTAAACATGAGAGGAAGACAAGACAGTACTCAAGTCCACAATTCAACACCATTTATTTAAAGAAAATGCACAATAACATGACTGGCTGTACAAAACATGAAAAGCTCAGAGTAGTATTAAGATCTTGGTGACAGAAAAAATGATAACAATCAAATAAGAGCACGTTGATAGAATAAGATTGACCAACCTGAAAACATAAGATATTTACCAATTTAGACTTATTTATTTAGCCACTTCAGGTTTTTAAATAAATCTATGGAGCAACAAAACATTTCTTTCAACCCTCCAGATGCTGTGAAGGTACCTGGAGCTACGAAGCTACACACCTGTCCTTACATAATAGACAAAACAAGTCAGGAATTTGACAGTTGAACCCTAATGCCTCCTAACTCAAGTTAAGACATATTGCTACCTGTTATGCTCTCTAAGGTCCTACACCTCAACACACATTGACCTACAATTATCAGATTCTGCACAAAGGCGAAGAAAAGTCAAACAGGAAACTACAGTGACGTCCCGCGAAATGTGTGGCGTCGTGTTCAACTTCTGTGTTGTAAGCATGACTGACGCGGCTCTTCTCCTCATCCACCCAGCCCATGATGTTTACACGGCAACACACGTTATTTACGACCAACCTTTACGACCGTTTGTTATCACAAAGACAACAAGCGGCAAAGCGTTCCAAGGTAGAATTATCTCCCCAGCGTCCCCACTATAAATGACACCTATGGTTTAAGGTGATCAAGACAGGGTAACAAGTGTCTTAAAGCAGCACTCGCCAAAAGTCCAATCTGTATCACTGAGCCCTCTGACCCGTTCAAACCAGTCCAAACCTTAAAAGATCATAGTTGGGTGAATAAATACCTATTTACAAATAACCCGGGTGCACAGCGATGGTCCTGCTCACAGCGTCCCCCCCCCCCACTCACATCAGCTCAGGACTTGATCTCGATGACTTTGATGAAAGGAAGAGACTTTGCGTTGCGTTGCGTGGAAAGTGTGAGGGGTTTACTGTGGGAGGAGGGGGGGGGGGAAACCATGTGAAACATAACCCATGGGAAGCATATCTAATGGAGACTAGGCTCTGTGTGTGTATATATATATGTTCACGTGCACGTGTATATATACGTTTGTATATATGTTACCTGTAAACGACCTGAGGCTTGTTCTCATCGGAGGTCAGCGGCGGAGGTTCCTGGTCACCTGAGAAGAACTCCATGTGGTCGTGCATCTCCCGGTTCTGCAGACGAGAGGAACAGAGGCGGGGTTACTGGCGGGTGAGGGTCAGATTGCAACCTGAGTGGACACTCCCACTGTAACGGCTTGTAATGGCTAATCAACGTCCCCCCCGGTAGTAAAACAGGGGCCCTTTAAATAAGCGTGTTGCCACGTTTTCTACTGAAGCGAAACAAGACACCAGAGACGCACGATTTCTGTCCACAAGGCTTTTTTTGTCCTTTCCTTATCAAAACATGTTTCAGACCAGCAGGCAGGATGTCAAGAGTAGTTCAGAAGTAAAGGAAAGACACACATCTGAACTGAATACAGTCCTTTGAAACGGTATAAAAGACTGTACACAAAGGACTGCATGGAGGAAAGGACTAAACAGGACAGCAATAAGCAGGACATGACTTGACTAATAGTTAATACAGAGGAGTTATTTTAGTATGACTGACCTCAGCCTCCAGGAAGGCCAGTTTCTCCTCTAGATCCAGGATGACTCGATCTCTCTCCTGGATCACAGTCCGAGAGTTCTGCAGCTGTACACACACACACACACACACACACACACACACACACAGAGAGGGGAGAGAAACACTCATAAGAGCAGGAATCGTCCATCAAGAGCCAAATGCAACATAACTTATTCAGGACAGGAGTGTCTCCACTCAGCTCCACATTGATAGACCGTTACCCGTTCATCGATTTAAAATCTCATTTCCGGATTAATGGCTTCCTGTGTGCATGCGTGACCTGGAAGGCTAATTTGCTTAGTGTTTGTGAAGTGCGTGAGAGAGAGAGAGAGAGCGAGAGAGAGTGTGAGTGTGTGTGTGTGTATGTGTGTGTGTGTGTGTGTGTGTGTGCGTGTGGTTTGTGTGTCGTCAGCGTGAGGTAAAGGCTGGTTTCTGTTTGCATGGGTTGTTTGAGTGAAGCGCTATTGGCCAGCTTTGCCTCGGGACGTCAAGTGACTTTTGTGCCTTTGATGTTAATCCTGTGATGTATTCAGTAAAACACTTTGCTACGTCGTTGTGCCTAAAGCTAGCGCCAGATCACACGTACATTACACATACATGGTGAGCGTGGCGGGAAGCACACATTTACAGACTGACATTGGCAGATTCATACTGTACATACTGTACAACAACTGCTGACTTTGAGAACACGCGGCTTCGTGTTACTCCTGCACTCGCAAGAATGTATTTTCAGTTTTCGTAAAAGAAACCCGTTTTTCCACTCCTCCTTTGTCGGCTGTCAACTCACAATTTGTCATTGGCTGTTGAGTCTTTGGTGTGAGCCTTGATTGATGAATGATGAATGGAACATGCTTGGACTACACTGGACCCGATCCCAAACCAGCCTTGATATCTGTGTAGTGTGCCTTAGCTTAAGGCTACAGGGGCTGCATCTGCCATGCAAATTGGCCTCTTGTGCAATTAGCGTGAAGTTCTGTTTTTTCCACACTTATTACATCACCGGTTTCCTCATACATTTTCCACGCAATAGATGATGAGTATGGGAGGTACTTGGTACTTGGCAAGACCTAAAACTTTGGCCTTCATTTCTTTCCGGGGCAACAGTGTGAGTTGAATTAAACGGCCCTTTATGACAATAACAATACAACTAAAACATCGGGGGAAAATTCCAACATTGAATTTCATGCCTAGGTAAAAGTAGTCCAGTGCTAATAAGGCTTCAGACTGCTGCTTATCGAGCTATTGTGTGTGTGTGTGTGTGTGTGTGTATTTGTACCTGTTCAATCATGTGTCGGACCTTCCTCTGCTGGCTCTTCAGCATGTCGTCAAGGTGATGGATCTTCTCTTTCAAGATGGCCAACTCCTTCTCCAGCACCTCACTCCTAGTCCCATACACACACACACACACAGTTTCAGTAGTAGTAGTTTTAGTAGTAGTAGTCAGTCAGCCCTAGACGCCCAGCGGCCCGTACCTCTGCTCCTCCTCTCGGCCCTGCTCCGTCCGTGCCCTCAGCTGCCACAGCTCCACCTCCCCGGCGGCCATCTTCTCCTTGAGGCCGGTGCTCTCCACCTCCATGCCCCCCAGAAGCCGCTCCAGCTCCTCCACCCGCTGGTCCCTCTCCTCTAACAGCCCCTGCACCCGCTGAAGACGTGCGGCCTGCTCCTCCAGGCGGCGCTGCAGCGTGCTGTTCTCCGCCTGTAGGGGGAGACACAGCGCATGGCTTTGTCCTCACAGCCACTGTACATAATGCACACCGATAGATTGGCCGACAAGTGAGATTTGTGAGATAAACAATTCACGACTCCGTCTCAAATGCACATTAGTTGGCAATAAAGTGAAACGTTTTCTTTGACAATTCATCAACGCTGCACTTCTGTCCCGGAGATTGTTTGACTAATGTTTCTGGATGACTCAGCCTGTGAATATGTGGGGCAAAGGCTTAGACTAAACAACATAAGACAACATAAGAATGGAGAGACTCCAACCGTAATGACAACTCCTCAAGCCCTCTGGGGAGATTTCAAGCCTTGAGGTCATTTTTCATACATTGAGGCATTCATACCATTCATACTGTACACTTTTACTACATATTAAAACTAGAAGGGAGCCAGCGAGTCACACCTCCATAAGGTTATTTCATTTGATTGAATGCGGACCTGCAATCCGTTGCTCTCTTCCCGGTGTCTCTCCTCGGCCTCCTTCAGCTGGGTGTACAGACGCTCGGTCGCTTCCCTGAGCTTCACACTCTCCTCCTGGTTATGGTTGACCTGAGAGGGGGTGAGGGTGGGCGTGGCAGGGGTGAGAGGGCAGACAGAAACTGACACGTCTGATCGACTTTAAGCTTGCAAGATACTTGACCCGGGGGGGGGGCAGGGGGACAGAGGTAGCACTAGAGACAGGGAGAGAGAGAGAGAGAGAGAGCGAGAGAGAGACAGAAACACAGAGAGAGAGAGAGAGAGAGAGAGAGAGAGGAGAGAGAATGGCTGACAGGGAGAGAGAGGCACACAGACACACACAGAGGCTAATGATATGTCATTTGTCAAAGACAAATGAAAGTTTTGTTAAACCAAAGTCTATCTAAGCAGACAGACTTTAGATGTAAATGTAGAGAGCAGCACATATACTGTAGATAGCCTTTATTGCTACACACTACAATCCTACCTAACAGTGGACTTTGTATTATTGTACAATGTGACACCTTCACGATTGGAGGACAGAAGGTAATCCTGAGTCTGGGTTACCTGCATGCCATCCAGGAGAGTCACTGGCAGTGACTGATCAACATAAGTCATTCTCTTTTTGATAATGATCCCTGTGGCAGTGTCCCCTGCCACATGCCATCTACAGTCAGTCTAACCAGCCTGACTCCGGCCAGGTGAGGCTGCTTCAACCAGCCACCAACAACACACACACACTCCACAATCCCGTTTATAAACTACTTAGCCACAGGCTGATAAATGCATTGGATACTTTAAGAGATATTAAGCAATGTATGGGAGATTGGTATCATGCAGTGTGTATGTGTGTGTGTGTGGATGATGATGTATGTAAAACCAGCAGACCGTTGGCACGAGTTTCGGTGTACATTATTTCTCTGTGATGGAACTTAAGCCTATCATTTGAATAGTGATCCGATTGCATTCAAACCGACGCCACCCCCTCTTCCCATAGAGAACACCTCGGCCTATTACACTGACGAAACAACTAATCCTACTGGCTTTACACATACACGCCACGAACCTAAAAGGCGTGTGTAGAAAAACTCTTTAACAATCCAGAAGACACAGGTGGAGAAGGGAGCATACCAGATCCTCTGAGTCACTCTGAGCCGGTTTGCCACTGGGTACGGGCGGCTTGCTGGTCGACGCGATGTCTCTGTAGCCATTGGCTGGATACTGAAAAGAAAAACAGCAGCGTGAGTGGTGAGTGGCTGCTGGAGCGATGTGTGCTGTGAGCTTTGCTGTGCAGAGTGCATGGTGGAGCCCCCCCTACCTTGCTGTGGTTGTTGTTCTGGTTCTGTCTGGCTGCCATCTGCGCCCGGAGAGTCTTCAGGCAGTACCGCACCTGTGGGAAAAGTAGAGGTATACAAAATGAAAATAAAAAAGTGACAGAGTCAGAAATATGATTTTCCTTTCCACCTGTGTGTGTGTGTGTGTGTGTGTGTTCCAAAAGCAGGGACCTCAAATTTAAAAGAGACCTTATAACCAAAAACACAAAGAGACAAAGAGACAAACACACATACACACACGCCAGCGGTCAGGTCCCACCCACCTCCTGAATTTGCGACACCTCGTCCGTCAGCATCTTGACGCTCTCCCGGTGTTTCTCCGCCCCTGGTCGGCGAGATTCAAGGTAGACCTACGAGACGAGTCGGGAAGAGAATAGGGTGTTTACATGCCACGGTCGGCTGCTGCCACATGAACGTGTAATATAACGACATCGTGATGATGATTAATGGTGACGAAGTCCCGACGCTCACTTTAATGACTTCTACCTGCTCATCCACAGGTGTGATCGGCTTGGCGGTCTGCTGACGTCCCAAACCGCGTTCCTCTCGTGTTGTGACACCGTTTCCCTACGTAGAAAACCACGAGGGGGAGAGAACGTCATTTCACAGGTGCTATTGGTGTATATTAAAGCATGGAGCATGGCGTGGTGCATGGAGCATGGCGTGGTGCATGGAGCATGGCGTGGTGCACGACAGGACAAGATGGCAGACAGGCTCCTTCATGATTTAGTGCTGGATTGAGCATTTGCTTTTCGAAAGTTAGATTAGTTGGAATAAATAATAGTTGCAATTACAGTAATACTTATTAAGCTTTAAAGGACTATGCCGGTCTGGGTGATTAAACCATCGTAACTCCTCTCCTAGCTTCACTAAAACATCTGTTATCAATTTAATAACTTTGTTGTGCCGATTCTGCCAAAGAACACAGAACGTGAGCGCGCCTGCCACAAATGTAAATAAGCAGTAGCACTTTGGTCTTCGTGATGAGACTTGTCCACAAACTTTCACAAACTCTGTACTGACACGACGCACATTGATTCCAAAAGACAAAAGTGCTACTGCTATTGTTTGTTGACTTCAAAGTAATTTGTACTTTTAATGGATTTAGAACGGCCTGGATAGCAGCGTCTAGCTTGTCTATAGCGGTATTACACGTTAGTCCTGCCCGTGGTGCCGACTGGCTAATCGTTAGTCCCCTCGCGGCGCTCATCGGATCGATCGCTTTTTCACCCGAGAAATGGCTGTTTCATGTCATGATGCCGGACCTGAATCAGTCTACTGGGTGGAGTGGGCAGATTCAAAGGTCTGGACCAGGCAAGGCTAGAAGGGGTTGAATTAGAACTAAATGAGTTGATAACTAGTTATTGAGTTGGGGTAGTAGGTATAGCTGTCTTCTCTCTTACCTTACTACACGGCTCTTCTGGAGTTTCGGGCAAGTGACCGCGTTTCTGTGAGCTACCTTTGGACTGTCTGCGTTTCCTCCTCTCCTCCTGAAATGAAACATAAGAGGGAATACATGACTGAATGGACTGGCGATTCAGCATAGGCCTCAACGAGGTCAGTAGACAAGGAGCAGACAGACGAGGCAACAGAAATGTGCGAGGCTGGACGTCAGGGGAGGACAGGACAAACAGCAGTGAAAGGAGTGACAGAGACATAAAACTGTCTTGAAGGAAGGTTCTAGCGTGGGTGCTATACGTGGTCAGGCTGTAAAACATCACAGACACTAACCAGTGTCTATGAGGAGAACCACACAGCATGGAGATTCCCACTTGTCTTCCTGTGCTGCTGTAGAACGATACTGAGCACACTGTCCATTTAGAGACTGGAAAAGTTAAACTACCGCAGCCTATTAGGGCCAAGAATACCCCTATCTGTTGCACCGTCTATGTCTGCTGGCAGACTATGTTGTGACTGTTCTGCACCCAATCTACAGTTGACATCTGGCTGAGGAGATCAACAAAACCAGTCCATTATATCCTTTAATCCCATCACCATAACATGTTTTTCTTTTGTCGTTTACAATTTCTAAAAACATGTTTATGTGTAATGGACTCCTCAAAACGTTCCCTAAAAGAGAACTGGTTGGTCGATTAGACACACCCTCTTCATTACACCCCCCACTTTAAAGACCCTCACCTCACCTCATTTTGTTTCAGACAAAACAACTATAACTACAAATACTCACTTTGTGAGTGTTGGTATATGTACGTATGACAATGTTCTCTGCATGACCCAGTCCTGTGTTGTAACAATATGCAGCAAAATAACCAAGAAACCATATCAGATGACAAAATACTATAGATTTACTCCTTTGTTTTGAATACTAGCTTAATGGATACATCCATCCATTATCCATTGAATGTGTGTGCATGTAACTTTATCCAATGTTTTAAATTTTAAATTTACATTTTCAAATCACGTTTGAACTACGCCTTGAGTGGCCAATGACGACTGCCACCATTTTGTAATATTAACAACATCAGAGTCATTCAGTAAATTGTTTCCATTGCAATGATGCTGTTCACTAAATAACAAAATACTACAATAACAGCATTTGTACTTGTTTTGTACACTAGTTAAAAACTAAGCTATCCATTAAATGAACAATTATCAACAATTATCCAAACATATTGGTTAAGATATTACAGGACCTCCACATAATACTACCCATGATTTTAACCGTTGTCAGATAATGCTCATTATACAGCTTTTAATCTTTATGTGCAACAGGTGTGTGGAAAATCGAATTCCTATAAAGCCTGTCTCATTCTGTCAGGGTTTAATATCGGCTTATTCACATCCTGCTTCAAAGTAATGATGTGACGCCTCCATCAGTGGCTGGTCTGTACAGGCCTTGAATACACTCTGAGGTCACCAGTTCTTCTCAGAAGGTATGTGTGTGCGTGCGTGTGTACATGAGTGGTGCATGTATATGTTAGGTATAGGTCAGGCAGAGCGCACACGTGACAATTCACTAATAGTTAACAAGACCATATGAACCTCACGTGCATGTGTGTGAGTCAACCATATGTCTGTGTAATATGTGTATATGAGTATATGCCGCAGTCGTCTTATCTAACAGTTATGTAACAGTTACATACATGACAGTATATCAGTTTGTAGTGACAGGGCAAGGGCCAAATGATTTTCTCTGGGGGACAGTGCCTTGTCTTGTTCCCTCACAGCAAGCCTCTGGAACAAAACCATCAAAGCTGAGTTTGTGACTGCAGTCCAACTCCTCCTGCACTGAGGGAGTGGTAGCCTCAGGGCTGAGAGAGAGAGAGAGAGAGAGAGAGGGGGGGGAGAGACGCCCTGGAAGGCGTGGTGCTAACCCCACACACATCTATTCACATGAAGACCCAATGTTCCCGCCTTCCAGTCACCACACACGCTATTCCGGCCCCCGGCTGTTTGGCTCTCCGACCACAGACACGTCGTTTACATATTAAGCACTCTGTGGATTCTCTCCTAATTAGTGAGAAGAACGCAATGAACGTCAAATATGAGATATGAGATGGCCAGCCTCGAGGATCATAGGCAATTATTCATTTCTGAATGCTGAAGGTTGCTTATTCTGGGGGTATGTAGGCACGCACACGCGTGCACACACACACATATACATACACACACAGAGGGTTATACACTTTAAGCCAGTTTCAATCGTATCTCTATCTATCTGCATTAGGGATATAGTGTGAAAAATGCCTGCAGTTGTTGCCGATGCTCTCTGTGTCTCTGGGGTGCAGGCAACATGGAGGAAAGGTGATCATTGTTCATTTGCATATACTACCCACATTGACATGATGCAAAGCTGGTTGAAAAGCGCTGAAGTCCCCCTTTAAGGTAGCTCCAGCTGTGTGGGGAGAGGACAGCTGGGGTTGCTTGATAAAGTTTGTCAGTGCAACTCATTTCCCCAACCACTCACTATGGCTGGTGACTATGGTGGACGTTTCATAGTGGTGGCATCGATCTGTCCAAATAACTATAAAATCAAGCATCATTTGATTAAAATGACTTCAATCAAAATGTGCCAAGAACAGGATGAGGGGCATACAGACCATAATAGCAGGATTAACAATGTATATTGATAACTATGATGTTTTAAGGGATTAACACACAGCCCTGCCAGCCCTATCCCTCAGAACATATACATGTATATATATACATGTATATATATATATATACATGTAGCTGTATGCTACTCTGTTGCAGTAACCCATAAGGTTTCCTTTAATAATCCTATTCTACCGTAGATAGTTTACCAGTAGAACTAGTCTGTGTTGACAATACGTTAGCCTTTGCGTGCTTTGTTATTCATACACACTACATGACATGAGGGTCAAAATATTCACATAACACGCTATGGGCACCAATATATCAATTGAAATAACACCCATACCGAGGCTCACATTTTAATCACTTTGAACCCAGCCATTTGACTTATTTATCATATCCAGATGACCTGTGCAATATACCTGCAATATACCCGAGACACTTTACTTTAGAGTCAATTACGTTAGCTTCAGTTACATATATATTAGTTTTTTATACACGTGCATATTCTATTACATTCTGCATATTTTATCTATAAATGAATATTTATATTATGCTGTATTTTGTGTTTATATTTCTAGTTGTGTTTATTCTACTCTATTTACTTTGATGCTTCTGGCTTGAGCCGAGCAACTGTAACAAATAATTTGATCTCCATCTGTATCTGTGTGAGTGCGACACAGCGTTGGACGCAGTGCGCCTGTGAATGAAATACGTGAAGACACGCGAGCACTAGAAGCATCAGGTAGCTTGGAAATATTAAATGTCTTCCCATGGCTCACCGAAAGTGTATCTCTGTCTCCTGAGACCCGGCCTCTTTCCATGACACAGTACACCTTGTGGGGTGAACCTACGGCTACCGTGCTGCTTCGTCCTGCCCTGGAGCCCTTGTCTACACATTGACACAGTCCTAGCCTACATCCCAGGGCCAAGGGAAGAGTAGTCAAACACAGAGAAGACAAAAACAACTATTTCCTATTTTCCCACCGCCAGTGAATATATTACAGCGAAAACAACAGCAGTTGGCACTTGATGAATTCTTCTGTGAATTACCGATTAGAGAATGACATCATTGCTTTTGTGCTTTTGACTGCCTGGGCATTCCCACACTGTAAGTCAAGCTCCCGGATAACTAAACCAGCCCCTGTGAATTCACTATTCACTCACTCCATCCACAGTCCAAGCTGAGACGACGTGATAGTAAAGAAAACATGCTGCATCAAGGCAAGCACCACTGTACGTAGGCCTACGTAGTAGATGATATAGTTAGACTACTGGGGAGTATGAACCACTAACCACGGCAGTCAACACTGTGTGGTTACACATTCTAACATGGGAGTATTGGTATACAACAAGCAGTGTTATAAATCCTGCCTATCTAGCCATAAAGTAATAATCGACCAATTTACCGGTTATGAATAGGAGGGAGCGATGAAATCTTTCATCGAGCTGTGCCCCGTCATGGGCTGACGGTCATGACTGACGGTGACTCTCAGGCGGTACTTCGGGTTAGCTGCATGTGCAGTGTTAGATCCCCATCATATCAATCAGTTTTTAGACCAAATACAAGCAGGGGTTGATCTGACAGTGGTGTCGGCTCTGTCACAGAATGAAAGAAAACTAGCATGCATGTCTTACACACCTGGGCTAAACATGAAAAGAAATAAATGACGTCATTTAGGTAAGCCCGAAACAAAGCCAAATTCCTTTCATATATTTCACCTTGTATCGTCTCAAAGTGAACACATGGCGAAGTTAACAAAAAACTGTAGCCAGCAAGCACACACACACACACACACACACTCGCCCAAGCCTCTCAACTAGCGAGTTAAGTATTTACCGCTGACAGAAGACTCGTCCTTTTGTTGCCGCTGACGAACTGAGGGCTGAAGAAGCAGACGAGACGTCGGCTCTGTGTGACTCAGTGTGTGG
>OMNO01034371.1:3452-15391 GCA_900303215.1 Trachyrincus scabrus | reverse complement strand
CAGGCAACCATGTTGGAGGCAGGCGACCCGGCACACACTTCTAATGTGTTTTGCATGCTGCCGTTTCGGTCCATTCTATAATTAATAGAATAATACATAATACAATGTTTCTAGGCCCCTGACCTAGAAACACAGTACCAAGGCCCATAACACTCTGAAAATGAAACACCCTTGTTCAAACGGGATAAATCTATACTGTGGACTACCACCTCCATCCTGTCTTCATTTGCAAAGTAGACGGATGAAAAAGACTTGAAAGAGCTCGATTTCCACACTGAATGACTTTGAGCTTGCTCAGAATTCTGTTCTCTCCCTGCTGCTCTCTACGAAGGAGGTTTTTAAGAGGTGATGGATGTCTGATATGCTCATCCTCTGAGTCTGACACTAAGAAGAATCAGCACTCGTGTCATCATCCCTCATCACCTGGGTGGTAAGGAAGGAGGGGGAAGAGGACTGCCCAATGCCCTGGAAAGTACACTGATAACTGTAATAATAATACTTAATGATGCAATCATATCACATTTACACCGGCTGAACCGTACAGCAGAAATGTTATCGGCCAATGTTGTGGCTTATGCAGCTTTTTGGCCTCGGATGATACATAGAGGGGACTCCAATTGACTAATTGCCATGTAATCTTCTTTTCTCAAATGTTGTAAAGAAAGGGTGAAAGATTGGTCCACCTCGGATCTTTGAGTCCAATACTAATCATCTAATGCCGTGTTACGAACAAAACACAGGTCATTTCTGGTGCGTTCTGTCCTTTTTACTTTTAGATGCTAAGGCCATATGCCATCCTTGCAAAAGTATGACTATGATTAACATTTCAGGTATTACTTTATGAGTAGGGTTATGTTCATCAATGGTATGTGTGCATGTTGGTCTTGCCTTGTCTTGCTAAACATGTCTTGTTTCATTTCAAATGTTCACCATCGGTGTGATAGCCTTTAGTCTGAGCTGGGATGGATGGTCACAAAATGTGGTTACCTATTGTGTGGAGTTGTAAATGTGTTTAACCTTAGCAGCTCTGCCCGAGGAAGACGTCACGTTCCTGCGACAACACCAGTATACCTTCCACCCCAGATTTTAAAGAGTTGCATAGAGGGGGACTTTTGGTTAAAATATTGACCAGACCTATTTTAGTTCCTATATAGAAATGTCCCAGACAGTCCCAGTCATTTCTAATACTAAATACTGGCTACGTCAAGTCATGATGTTTGGCACCTGACAAAACTCAAAATATAACCAGCAAATGGCTGAGAGAAGGGAATTTTAGAAGGGAATATGACAGATAGCTCTAAATAGGTGTTCTGTAAGTGGGCTGCTTAAAGGGAAATCCAAGTCATGATATCCCCTTTGTTTCCAAACCAATACATGTATTGATTGTGACATAAGTAAAGGCTTATGAATTATGTTTACATGTAGTTTGTTTGGTATATTTTCATGTAACCTCCTTCTAGCAAGCATTTTAAATTATCTTGATTAGAAAATGAATATGTTTACAGAGGGAGGGAGCAAAAAGGAGATGAATGGCATTTTGCACACACTGTGTGTGTGCACGTGTGTGTGTGTGTGTGTGTGTGTGTGTGTGTGTGTGTGTGTTTGCAGTGGTGGTGGAGGGGCAGGGGGTTTAATTATTTGAAAGGGGCACTACAACCCCCTCCCACCATACACACACACAATAGACAACATTAGTGTTATTAATTCTTTGGAAAAGCTCACTCTGGTGTCACTGGGGAGTGTGACATTGGCCTGACCTTTCCACACGTGGTGTTTTTAAGCCTCACTCTTCAATCCAAGGCCTATTAGCATCGCAAGGAAGGGTGTCATAGATGAGGTATTGTAATAATGGGCTGCTATATGATTATATTGCCAATAATGCCTATTCACAGAGATTTTATTTAAGTGTGGATGAAGGATGATCACAAACCATATACCCTCAGTGAGATGAGAAAAAGACAAAACACATATGATGCACATTTATGCCCAAAGCAAAGTATTTAATGTTCTGTGCTTTTGTTGTATGTCTCTGTGAAGAATACGCCAGCTAGTGAATGACTAGAGCAGTAGAGTAGAGTAGGCCTCATTTTCATCTGTAATCACTGTATAATATATGACATAAAAATGATTCTCATCCATTCCCTGGTATCTAAACATGACTTGATTCTCAATTTTAATCTGTGAATCTCTAACCTAGACCTATATAGTGTTATACCGGATAGAGATAGATATGACAATAAACCACAGACTCAGTCCTCTGGGAGAGATCACATGTCTGTTTCAGCTCCCGCCCCTTGAAATAAACACACTTTCTGTGTGTCAGCATAATCAATAGGGCAAGCAACATGCAGAGCAAGGCTAGAGAGGAGCAGCAGCCAGACGCAATTGCGAATATTCCCTTTAATTTGATCAACTTTGCTGAATCATTTGCGTCGGATCGGGGTGGTGGGGGGGAGGAGGAGAGAAGCTTGCGAATGGACATCTCAGACTGATGGAGGGCAGACACAGATCATGTAAAGAGGGGATGGGATGTGTGTGATGTGAGAGAGGTAAAGGCAGACAGATTGCATGAGAGGTACATAGACTAGAGAGAAGCTCAAGGGTAGAGGAGGGGCATGAGAAGAAACAAAGGGGAGTATCCCTTTCGTGTGCTCCATCCACCCCATGAGGCTGCTGCAAGCATCTCTCTCTCTCTCTCTCTCTCTCCTGCCCCTTATTCCGGTCTGTTTCCTTGGCTTTGTGGAGAGGAAGGACACTGCCGCTCCCGAATGATTCAGCCCCTTCTCAGCGGCCGCGTGCGTACAGCAGACCAAACAGTATGTCTCTCCTTCTGCTGCAGTGTCTGGATATTCTTTCTGCTTTGCTCTCTTGGCGCTACCATTGCTGCACCCTCTCCCTATGAAATGTGCATAGCAGCTGCCTCTGTTCTCCAAGTGCTGAGGTGAGTCAGCTGCTACTATCCATGTTTGATGCTGGACAATACCAACCACAACAAAAAGGAGTGAATGTTTAAATTCCTCCCTCAACTTGGTTTTGTATTTTCAACCATCGTTTTATGGATCTAATTCCGGGATATTGACTGCTAATATGACTGCTGTGTGGATACATCTCAATGAGAAACTTTCTATGTTGCACAGAGAGTTGCCTGAATACGTTCTAGATTGCTAACAAGGTCAGCCTCTCGGGCGAAGAGCATCTTTTTGTAATCCCAGCCCCTCACATTGACAATGGGATATATTACGGGAAGGATTGGACCACATCCGTTTCATGATGCTTTGAGTTCATAGGTAATGTTTCGAGAGAGCCTAGATCGAAAAGACAGTAAGGATGACCGAAGGAACTGAGGACTCCAATGTCATGCTAGTTGTGCCTCCCGGATCAGCCTCCTCTAACATTTCAAGTGCGGATGCTGAGCATGCACCTGACGAGAAACAGAATGAGACGGTGACTGGTGCTGATGAGAGGGATGTTGGTTCAGAGAGGGAAGCAGAGGGAGGTGGTAGTGGAGATGAGGGGGACAGAGAATGGACAATGGGAATTTGCAGTTTGTCAAGTACCTGCTGTGTGTGCATTGAGATGGAGCAAATTCACAGTTGCCTGCGCTCAGAGAAAATCTGCATCCTACCTATTCTAGCTTGTCTCCTTAGCTTAGCTCTGTGCACCGCCGGTCTTAAATGGGTATTTGTAGACAAGATCTTTGAGTATGAGCCCCCAACCCATTTAGACCCAAAGCGCATTGAGCAGGGCCCTATTATCATATCAGCTGACCCCACACTTGGACTTCCTGTGACATTTCCACATCTATTCTCATCTGCTCCCCCTTTGGCCAACACTATTAGAACTACAACAGCAAGCCAGGAATTCACAGTAAGAGTGAAACCCTCTGGATCTTTGATATCAACTAAAGTGATGCAGGTCAACTCATCCACCATTCTGACGTACCGTGCCGACGAACCCACAGTATCAAAGGCCCCCAAAAATGACAAGCAGATCCCCTTCCAACAAAATACTTTGGAATTTAATGACATAATCATCACTACAATTGGTAAGTACAGACACCTTTTTCGATTTTTTTTTAAAATGATGACTATGCTACTGAGCAATGTAATTGTATCTTTAAAATACATAAATAGCAGATAAACAGATAAACAACAACAACAACAACAACCACAACAACAAACGGGTGTCTTTTGCAGCAAGAACCCAAAGATGTGTTACATGTTATTACCTAGCTGACTTAAGAAATGAAAGCACTTTATTGCATGTGTGTAATATGTATAACAATCATTGGTTGGTACTAGGGTTGCAAAATTCCGGGAATATTCAAAGTTGGAAACTTTCAATGGGAATTAACGGGAATTAACGGGAAAAAACGGGAATTAACGTGAATAAACGGGAATTAACGGGAATAAACTGGGAATTTTGGGGTAATTTATACTACTGTATTTACCTTGTCATATACAGACATAAATATAAACATTTTGTTTTGTCATAAGCACACATGCATGCAAACATTTCTAATACAAATTATAAAAATGACATTTTTGAGGGGGATTTAGGTTTCAGTTTCCTTCGGTTTCAGTTTCCTTATCGTCGGACAGCTGATAAAGAAACCAAAACCTAAACCCCCCCACTCATCGGTATTAGACACTGCAGCAGGATGTAGACATTGTACTGATTTGTAGCATTCAAAACATTCATTCACCTAAAAGCAGAGATACATGACTTGCCAAATGCATGGTGTGACTATTGTATTGTCGTCTACCCAATTCAAGATCAAAAAGTACAACCAGGATTACATTTCACTCAGTTTATATTATATTTGTAAATATGTATTACATTATTGTGTATTATTATGTATTAAATTAAAAAAGTATTAAATAATTCATACATGTGGATAAATTATACAATATTTAATTTAAAAAAAAAAACTATATTGAAATACAAAACATGCTATATATATATGCAAATGTTGTTACCTCTATTATTAACATTGATGGTATCAATCTCGTCTTTATAGGTTTGTATGTAGATTAGCCCAGAGGAAAGTTACAACAGAATAATAGGATTATTATAGGATTATAGGATTATAGGATTAATATTCCGCTCAACTGTTTTTATTTGTTTAACTCCACTTTCACATATGTATAGCTAGCATTTTCATACTTTTTCAGATTTGTCCAATGTAATCCTCAATCCTGCCCTCAGTTTATGATATTCACATATGAACACAATTTGCTACATCACAAATACAAATACAAGCAACGGGTGGGAAGTTCAGTTGGGTTTTACACTCATTAAATGAGTTAAATGCCTTTTGTAATATTTATTATATATTATATGTATATCGTATATTACATTTCCAAGTAAAAGTTAATATTTTCATTCCATATTATGTATCTGGCGGGGCAGGGCTTAGTGGTTACCTGTGGTAATGCAGTCTGGCCCAGAAAACACTAGGCCAACTATAGAAAATACACTATTCTGTATAGTACTGTTTGTTGTGACAAACAGTAGTTGTGTTTATAATGATAAGAATATTTTAGTTAAATCGCCCAGGCTGCACTAAAGTGTATTTTTTTTTACATTTACATTTAGTCATTTAGCAGACGCTGTTATGCAAAGTGACTTAGAAGTGAGCCTGAGAACAATCAAAGCATACAATCAAAACCAATTGGAGTAGTTACAAAATATTATTCAGCACAACCTAAAAAGTGCTGCATGACCTAATTTAAAAAACAACTGGACTGAGTGCAGGGTAGACATAGGAATCAGAGCACATGGTCAGTATTTTATTTTATTAGTGGTAGTGCAAATGTTAGCTGATCGTAAATCTCAAACCCAAGATTTCAGACTTGATATTCAGTGAAGATGACAAGTTAAGCAGAACAGTGATGCTGTGTGGGGTGGATGGTCTTTTGTGGATGATGAGAAGGTCTATCTTGGACAGGCTCAGCTAAATGTGGCATACCTTCATCCAGACGGAGACTGTGTTGTCATCTGGGGGAAAAAAAAGATAGAGCTGGTTATCATTGGAATAACAGTGGTAGGAGAAGCCATGGGCCTCAATTATAGATCACAGTGGGGAGGGGTACAGCAGGAAGAGGAGAGTCCCAAGAACTGACCCTTGAGGCACACCAATTTTCACCTATTGTGACTTGAATGGGAGAGACTAAATGGACACAGCTGACAGTTGCGTGCACACCACCCGTGCCAAGTAAAACCTATCTCACCTAATACCTAAACTTAACCATCTCTAACCTAGTCTCACAAATTAGACTTTAGATTAATATCTAAAGTCTGATGGCAGATGAGCTCAAATCTGGGTGAACGGGGCATTTCATTTCTTTTGCTTCATATTTGTTTCGACCAATCATGCTGCTGGAGGCAGGCATCTGTAAGCGTGTAATTGGCTAACACAAACTCGGTCAGCACTTAGTAGTAAACTATAAAAAAGTATCTGTAAAGGTTTCAAATCAACACCATGTAGACTGGCCACTGTAAAAATACACTTATTAAAATCCCTTTCTGAAAGCTTCATCCACTTACGCAAATGTTTGAATAGCTCCGTAACCAAACAGGAAACAAGGCGTAACTCCACCCCTTGCAGTCCTGGTTTCTGGCCCAGGCTCTGTGCCGTCTCCCCCCAGAAGTGCTGCTATAACATAGTAGGACTGCTGGATCCGAAATTACCTCTAACCCAATTCCTAAACTTAACCCTCTCTAACCCAATACCTAAACTTAACCATCTCTAACCTAATGCCTAAACTTAAAGAGGAACTTCACCGCTTTTCAACCAGCTTTGTATCATTTCAATGTGGGTAGTATATGCAAATGCACAATGTCCTCCATGTTGCCTGCACCCAGATTTCCCCACTACTTTTGTAGTGGGGATGATGCAAATCTTACCCCAACTCCATCAAATAACGGAGTTGGAGTAAGATTTTGCATCTGCGCTGAGCTGCGCCCCAGAGACACAGAGAGCATCGGCAACAACTGCAGGCATTTTTCACACTATATTTCTATACACTATATAGATAGAGATAAGGTTGAAAAGTGGCAAAGTTCCCCTTTAACCATCTCTAGCCTAATATCTAAATGTAATCTCTAACCTCAGTGTAATCTATTAAATACCATAGCCATCCATCAGCTGTAGTAGTGGTACCCATAGTGGGAGATAAGGTGCTTAAGTGTGGAATTGTTATTGCAGGTTCTACCAGATAGAGCAGCACATCATCTGCACGCAACGATAATTAGTTGTCAATCCCTTTATGGAACTGTCATCTCTAATATGCTGGGCTAGAGCTTCGATACACTAGCAAACAACAGGGGTGACAGTGAACAAGCCTGTTTGACGTCGCATCTGCTTTAGCTGCATGCCCTGGAGGATCGATCAACTTGATTAGTTGTCTTATTGTTCTTGAGATACCACATAACATAACAACACATAACCCCTCTAGATTGCCCACAAGTGTAGCTATCATTCTAAAGTAGTCATGTGCAAAGAACTGGAATAACCAATAAGACAGCACAGCAAAGCGAGTCCACCAACCATGGCTGTATGAAAAAACCATTGAACAAGCTGGCATTACTACAAATAACATACATGTAACACATGCAATCTTATTCATAACAAATTTGGGTAATTGCATCTGAACATTCAAGAAATAAAGTTTTGCTGCATATATAAATGCAGCACGAGTGTATAGTGTTTATGACTATGTTTATTTATGCTGTATTACCGTCACTAGGCCACTATGTTCAGAGTTTACTCATGCAGTATTAGCATTACCGAACCACAGGTTCACAAAGATTAAAACATGATCATCATGTCAAGGCCACTGGCGCAACTCGAGCTCTTGAGATGACACCTCTCCACACATCCCAGTCCAGCATGTTCATCAGCACTGGCATAGCCAGTGTCCTTCTTCAGCACGTCCACGTATGTTATCCACCTAGCACCACGTGTGGCTTTACCATGCATGTGTTCCCAGAGGATAAGTTTTGAAGTTTTACTGGCAAGCCTCAGTCTCCTTTGACATATCTTTGTGGTGACCAGTGGTAGACCAGCGTAGAGGTCAACATTGTTCATCTGTTCCATCCACAAGATGTCCTGGGCCATACAGTGTAACACCGGTCCAGCGATTTCTCCTGGGCAGCGGTGAGTGTCCCTCATGTCGTGCAGCACCTTCCAGGCAATTGCCCTTCTGGTCTTGACGTCCTTCAGGGAGAATGAGATCCAGGCACCGAGGTACCTGAAGTCTTCCTCCACTTTGAGGGTCTCTCCACTGGTGCACACGACCATGTCGTCGTTTTCTTTTGGTTTTCTTTGAGTTCAGCTGAAGTCCCACTCTTAGGCATTCTTTTTTGACTGCCAGCAGTGTTTGAGATGAACGCGATGTCATCGGCATAGTCGAGGTCAGTAACTGTGACAGCTCGTACATGACGGTTCCTCCTGGGTGCTAGGGTGACCCCGAGCTCATCTTCAGGTCCAGTGATGGCCTTCCTCAACACGTGGTCGAGTACAATAATGAAGAGGTAGGGATCGAGAGTGTCATCCGCACTTCGATGATCCTTCTCAGAGTCAAGACCTGCCCGACATTCGTCCACTTCTCTGCAGGTCTCAGCAGGGGGTCTAGCACAGGCCGAAGGCGGTTGAGAATCATCCTGTTAAAGGTTTGGGCAGGAACTGAGCTGAGGCTGATCCCTCTGTAGTTGTCTGTGCTCATTAGGTCACCAGACTTTGGGATCGGGATGATGCTGAGAAGGTTCCATTAGTCCGGTAGTTCTCCGGCATCATAGGCTTGGTTGTTGAAGTCCAGTAAGATGTTATCAACTGGAACATACCTCAGCACCTAAGGAACCACTCCATCCTCACCACAGCCCTTGCCCCTCTTCAGGGATGTCTTTGCCATATACTCTGCCTGTGTAAATGGGTGATCATCAATAGGGAGGTCTGTGAGAACTTGGCCAATTTCTTCATCTTCGTCAAGGACAGTTGGGGAGGTTGTCAGAGAGATTCTTGAAATGATTGTACCAGGCGTCGTCACTTACCCCCTTTGGTCCTGGGTAAGACGTTAAGCTGCATCCAATTCCCCCGCTGCTAGGTGGGTTAGTAGAATGTGTAGTAGAACTACACTGGCTAGGGCTGGAGCCCCAACAGATCCTCCTCCACATCATGCAGGGTAGGTTTGCCTACAACAGGATGGCACGGGTAGGAGTAGCGACTGCCCAATGATCTTCCACGACTGAAAGGGTATCATGACGAACACAGACACACATTAAAACGGTCTGGCATATATATTGTGAAGACATGGATCACAATTACAGACATTAATTTGTGGTTGTTTATAGTAGTGTTGTTGTTTAATGACAGTCAGCCATCTATAGAATGAAACTCTTCGAAGGTGCGTCTCCTGATTGAGAGGTGGCCATGATCTGTGTCACCCGGGCAACCAAGGAAAATGCTCTCTTGCAGTACCATGACAGTCCACTCGGGGGACCACTTAGAAAGCCTCAAGGCCCATTATTTTTTAACTTTCAGCTTTTTTAAATGAACAATTGAGCGTGCCTGTTGTGATCTGTAGCAGGATAAAAAGATGTGTAACATAAAAGTCTCCTCGTTGTTGCATTGAATGGTTAGCAATGTGGTCAACAATGTGAACATACTAAATATGAGAAAACTGGGTTGCACACAATTCAATTCAATCAATCATCGTGTGAAAGATGTATACAATAAATAAATAAACAAACATAAATAAATACAAAGACAGAGTAAGTCATTTCAAACATTTAAATAAACAACAAAGTTATTGTAAATTGTTTTTGCATCCCTACATTTGCAAGCTCAATGTATTTATAATATATTCTGTCCCTAATTGGCCCCTAATCAGGACAACATACAAACAAACATTTATTAAACATAAATTATGTCCATAGGAGGCCTATCAGTATTTGTTCTGGATCGATCCATTGCAAAGTGTATCTACAATAACAAAATAAATATATATATGATATAATTTTTTTGTTGAGCTCAAATGCTTCCTGGCTTCCTTTGTTCATTGAAAGTTAAATTGGTTTGAACCTTCAACAGGTTAATGTGAAGCACTTATTCATTGTACTGGTTATAAATATAATTGACCCTTTTCAAAGAGGTGTCATCATAAAACAAACACAGGTGTCACTCATAATACTAATTATGGGTCTGCTACCTTTATGTACCAGGGCACATGGTCCATGGTCAATATGTGATATCTTCATTAGTTTAGTCTACTACCCATGCCCTGGTACATAAAAAGAGCAGACCCATAATTAGTGTTATGAGCAACACCTGTGTTTTATCGATGATGTCTCTGTGAAAAGGGTCTATTGTGTTTCACTAATTACCCTTACCTTATCTTCCTGCAGCTTCCATTAGCGCCACTCCAGCAGCTAAGACGTCCAGTCATGTAATGCGCTGCAGTGATAGCAAGAAGAACTATTGTGTGAATGGAGGAGAGTGCTTCACCCTGGAAGTCATACCAGGAAGCACCAAGTTTCTCTGCAGGTAGGTCATGTGTAAAAAATGTGTAAGATACACATTTGGCATTAGTGATCGGAAAAGATGTCCAAGTGATATATAGTCAACATATAATAATATACCATATAATGCCAGAAATTGTTTAAAACACTTGATATAACACACAACAATTGTCAATACACGGTAACTGTCGGTGTAATGCCATTTTGACTATATGTGCAAATGGAACAATTAAACACAAAGTCAAACACGAAGTCAAACACAGCAGCACTCGTAAAACAGTGCCATAGTTGCTGCTACTGTTGGTCCCCCATTCTAAACACTAATAGGGATGGATAATTCCAGATTTTTTGGAGTCGATTCCAACTCTGATTCTATGTAACGGAATTGATGGAACTCAGGTGCCATTCTTTTTCGTGACATTGACGCCAAGAGGGTATAATGCCAGGGTGTGTGTGGAGCTCCGTCTGGGCAGCGGTTAATGTTGATGGTTGCGTCCGAGAGGGTTAAGCTTCTCAGACACCTATAGTAGGACGCCACAGTGTGTTGCGTATTTCATAAACAACATTGTTCATTATAACGTTCATACTCAATGACGCATACTAGCTTAAAAAAAATCATCACAAAGTTGCCGTGTCGTAACAATGGAGATAACCCCTCCCCCACCTTCCGAACTCTCAGCAACACATTCTTCATAGTGTTCAAATTTGAGCTGAAACAGGGGGTTCACATACACTTTAAATAAAAATAAACAACTTACAAACTCACTATATTAAATAGTTAGATAATAGATTCCACAGTTTGTGGAGTCGACTTCAATTCCATTTATTTTTAGAATCGATTCTCAGAATTGACATAATGGAATCGAGAATCGACTCTCTTGGAGTCGACTCTCCATGCCTAAATACCAATGTCAAGTCGGAGTTGGCTAGAATGCTGAAACATTATGACAATTTCAGCTTTTTTACTTTCAAGAAGAATGTTTTATTCATGTTTTATTCACGTAAGATAAGAGTAAAAAGTCACAAAAAGGAATAAACCATCGAAATTCTCTAAATTGTTGTTCCCCTTTTAGGTGCCCAAATGAATTCACTGGTGACCGCTGTCAAAACTACGTTATGGCCAGCTTTTACAGTATGTCTAAAACCTCTTCAATCTGTGCTTGGATTAAAGCATGCTTTGTAACATTTTGTTGCTTCATTTTGTTCAAAGTTTTCATTTTTTTAATATATATATATATTTGCCACAATACAAGATGCAAGCCAAAGCAGGTTACGATATGGTAGGAGTAATTCTGTCTTTCTTATTGCCACCATCCCAAATGAAATTATGTTGTTCAAAAATGTTGTTCTTTTGCACCAAAGTTGACTAGCAATTATGCTTACTTTACAGAAATGTATCAAATTCCGCAGATGGCCTT
>OMNO01034338.1:3598-24825 GCA_900303215.1 Trachyrincus scabrus | reverse complement strand
CTCCACATAATAACACATTTTTAAGTAACAGCCCCATCCGAGGACAACAATGGAATAACTTGTTACGGTTTGCAATTTTTGGCAATTTAGCTCACATTTTATGAGAAGAATATAGCCTAAAACATAATCGCTGAAGTTTCTTAATTCACAAAGGACGGATGCATAACATAGTTATACATACACGTCAATCAAATCTGCCTTCTCTTGACTCTTGTCGACGTGACGTCACATAGACGTGACCGACAGAGAACCAGGAAGTCCGGGTAATAATTACGGATCAGAGGAAAATATCGATGCCGCCCTAAGGATTAAGTGGAGTCGTTTAACAACAAGATACACAAAAACGATAATGCGGGCACATGTATTAAATGTAAACTCTATTGGTTTATTCTCGTGTTGGATGTGATAATAACTCGTAACGTCCTTGCGTGTCCGTTTATTACCCGGAACACCTGGTTTACTTTACTTCAAGGGGGGGTAGGGATGGATGTTCACCTCACAGAAGACGAAATGGCAGGCATTAAAAGAGACGTGAGTAGCCTACGCGACTTTGTACAATATGGTTTTACACGACATATCAATTCAAACGAATTATTTACTTCTTAAAGTAAATAATTAGTCTTAAAAAGAACCCTATAGGCGGGCAGGCGTGTTGAAATCGGAAATACTCCACCCTCCCTCCTTCCTGCCCATAGCAGCCTTACTGAAACTACTCTTTCCTCTTTTTGAGTCGCCATGCAATACATCATACTCTACATTGAGCAGGCCAACGGTGCCTACTTGAGTTCAACTGTTTTTTTGTATTGTTCTTTTGTAGTTACCATATAGGTGATGTTTCACTTATAATAGTGTAATACATTATTCAATTCAATTCAAGAGACTTTATTTATCCCGAGGGAAATTAAGGTGCAACAGTTGAACAGAGGGGAATAAATGTACACTAAATATACTTATACTAAATAACAAACAACTAAACTAAACTAAACAACCAAGTATAAACTAAATGTATTGACAGGTGAATGGTGAATTGAACAAATTTACAAATTACAATTTACAACAAATTACAGTAATACGTAGGTATATACAATATACAACAATACGTATAGTGCCATTTAGCAGTAATAGATACTAATAAATAACTCGGATGAATACTGAAAAGTGACATGTGAAAAGTACAGTGCAAATTGAAAAAAGTACAGTGCAAATTGACAAGTAATAGATAGCATCTATTTTCGTACATTTTGAGAGGTCCTACCCCAGGCTGAAACACTCTTGTCTAATCAATGTTTTGCTTATTTCCACGCTCGTCCAGGTGCTGGAGAAACTGCGACCCTACCTGTGCCACAAGATCCGAGCGGTGCGCCACCTCGACTACCTGCGCTCTCGCAGGATCATTATGCGGGACGACGCGGAGGAGATAACCTCCCATCCCACGCAGACCCAGAGGACCGGCCATCTGCTGGACATCCTGTGCGACAACCCCTGCGGCCTGGACGCCCTGATCGACTCAATCCAGATGTCCCGTTGCCAGAACTTCATTATCGTCAAGATCACGGACGAGGTCCAGAAGGCCAAAAATGAGAAGATCGAGGCACTCAGAGGTGATTGTGATCGATGGAAGGTTATATTTGTCTGTTTTGTTTTGTTTGTCAGGGACAGTCCAAAATACATTAGTCTCAGTGAGAGGAGATGCACTTTACCGGATTATAGCATCTTGCTAATTTGGGAAACAAGTACTGCATGATCTGGGGTGCACACTAGGGGTTTGGGCACCCCTACGTCACATACTCCCGCTGTGTTCCCAGAGAGTACACAGGAAGATAAACTCTAAACTCTAAAACTATGTTATTAAGTCAGAAAAATATGTTTGGGTACAGAACCACTGACCTTTTGAGATAAGTAACTTATGAGTTACTTCAAGTCCAATGTATGTATTTGACCGATGCTACCACCACGTTACTTTCCATAACTCTCTCATTTCCTCTGTCTCTTACTCCACAGCTTCCAATAACACCAATAACCTGGGCATTTACCGAGTCACCAGCGTCACCACCAATGACTTCTCCAGGACGTATTCCGAGGAGTCCACCATGCTCTACCACCCGGACGGGGAAGAGAGCCCCTGCCCCTCCAACCTGCTGGGGGCCCTCGATCCGAAGTCTCTGCAGAAAGGCGGCGGGGCCTCTGCGGCTGGATGGGACATGCCGTTGTCCTCGTCGTCCCACGCCCCCTCCACCCTCCCCGGGCCCGGAGACCCAGGGGCACCCGCCCTGCCGGACGAGGTGCTGGCGGAGGAGTCCTCGTCCCCAGCCGGAGACCTGCAGCCACACCAGTGCAGCGGTGGGGACCCGAACTTTCAGCCCCTCAGGTCGCGTTCTCTCAGCCCCATGGTTTATTTTCCATCAAACTTCCAATGACCATCTCCCACCACCCACCACCCCCCACCATTGGGCATCTTGGGACCAGCAAAATAAAAAACAGTTTCTCGTATAATGCCCCCACACTCTTACGATGCTCACACTTGTTTTTCAGTCCCAGAAATGTGTTGACATGCACCACAATGCAAGTCAAGAGACTACTGTGTAGATTGTGTAGCTTCTGTCTTCAACTCTTTTAAACGTAATGGTCTCACAGGTTCTGATGCATGTCTCTTTTAAAGTGGCGAGTATCTGGGAGACACTGAGGCAGCTACAGCTTTGTGTAGCGTGATCTTTAGCCGTATTTTGTATTGAAAGTTTAATGTTGTGCCTTTTATAATGATGTCCATCACACACAGTGCCTTTTACACACAGTGCCAGTACCTGAGCTGACATTTTCTCATAAGTTGCAAACATGTTTTCAATTTGATCACTACATGAATGTTCTTACAAAAATTTGATTACCAATGACTCTGTCTTCAATTGTATATGGGTACATTATTTTATACTACAATAAACTAAGGAAACTAATTATATTTAACATGGGTATGTGCCTCACCTACTGTAGTTCTTGTTGTGGTTGTGAACTATACAGGCTAATTTCATTCCTTGCACAAACTGCAACCGCTAGCTACATTGATTTGATAGATTTGATAGATTAATAATATGTTGAGAAATCATGTCTTTCACCTGTTGGTGTTTAATTGAAACCATTTAAGTTGTTTGTGTCCATTTAGGCCTCATTCATTGTTACATGCCTAAGACAAGATTGTTGTGTCGTGGTGTGTTGTCTGTTGCGGTTTGAAGGAGTGAAGGGGGAACTATCTTTTGTTTTGTTTTGGAAAAACTGGAAACTCAGAAGGTGACATGTAGGAATGGCATGTCATCGTGTGGTGAAGACCGACGCAGCGACTGCTTTGTTCGATGCTCACAAGACAGCGGACTAGCTCCACATGCCGAGAGAGACGTCTTGTTCCAACTTTTTCACGTAGAATTTGGTAGGTGACACACATTTTAGTGAATACGTTCTTATCTTTGATAGGCGTGAAACATTTACATGTTTGTATTTTATTCCAACATATTCATTTTTTCAATTGATGGTTTCTATTTGAGGTGATTATCACTCCCACCAAAAATGTTTTACATGAAATGTTTATTATTTATTTAAGGTCACATGAAGAGATAATTGGATGGATTAATGAGAAGGCACATAGTTGAATATGCATTTTCATTTATCTCTTTGATTTTTGTCAGGTGATACAGTACATTGTGATTATATACTATATGATTAGTTCATAATTAACAATGTATAATTAATTAACAGTTAAAGTGTGTCAAAACAGGGTTAGGTTTTGACACACTTAACAATAAATGCTTTAATCTAGAGTTAAGTCTTGAGATTCTTGTGATTAGGGTTAGGGTTAGGTTTGTGACACAAAATTGCAGCAGTCCACGCATGCAGGAGAACGAGTTTGATAAACATCAGAATGACTGGCACGGCCAGACACTTGACCTCACTTTGTAAACCTCTCGCAATACATTATGTCTGTGAAAGTTCACTTAAAGTAAGATATATATATATATATATGGTAGGAATTATATGTAGTGATACACGTTTAGGATCAGGTGGGCTTCAGGTTTAGTTTCGACTGGGTGAGCAGTGAAAATGTGATATTGAAGAATCTCTACTTATTATATATTGCGGGGGAAAGACAATGTGCTTGTAAGATATTCTCCATTCTGTTCTGTTCTATCTGGCATCTATTGCTTTGAACACCTGACGTTCAGGACTAGATGGAGGAGACAGAGCCCCTTTTAGGTCCCAGGCTGGAGGAGAGGGCCCTGAAGAAGGGCCACCACAGATGGAAGACGGACGAGCAAGTCTGTGAGGTGGACGACTTCAGGAGAAGGCTCAAGTACTTCTTCATGAATCCCTGTGAGAAATACAGAGCCAGGGGCCGTAAACCATGGAAACTAACGTTACAAATTTTGAAAATTGCAATTATCACAATCCAGGTAAAATACACTATGTCCAATGTATGTTTTTGTAGTTTTTTTGCATGTTGATTTCATTCATTTCTTTAACAACACGTTGGGCGATATCTATTACCTCACATATTTGCTCTATATGCTTTTCTATATTTTCCTCTAGTTGGTCTCTTTTGGCCTGAGCAACGAAATGATGGTCACCTTCAAAGAGGAAAGTCTGGTGACATTCAAAAATCTGTTTATCAAAGGATACACCGATCAACATCGTGGAACATACGCACTATACACACAAACAGACGTCTATCATCATATTCACTACGCCGTTGATAGGGTGAATAACATTTTGATTTCTATTATTATTATTATTATTCACTTGTGGAAGGTATGAACTGCTAATTTGTACATTTTTTATTATGAACATTATGACATTTATTTTTTGTATTTCTCCTGTCTCCTTTTTTTTTTTCCAGTACATGAATCTCGAGAATCTTACAGTAGGTAATCATGCATATGAGATGGTGGATGGACTGTACACTCCTCTGTCTCTGTGTAAAGAGTTCTATAGGAACGGCAGCATCTTCCCAGGCAATGAGACCTTTGACATTGATCCACATGTTGACAAAGGTACCATAACTTACAGTTATAGTTACCACTGAAACTATTCAAAATATGTCCTGGTTTAGAATGTATCTACAGTCCCAGTTAGGGAACTTTTGGGGGAAAGATATGTGTATTACAGAATTTACAGAATGTATAGATTGATGGATTTAAGAACAGAGTCAATGTGTTGTAATGTGCTCATGTGACTATTCATCTCCGTATTTATCTTGATTCTTGATATTTATAGAGAGTGATTCATGGCACAAATGGAAAATAAACCCAATGTTGTGATTGTGGCTGAAAGAGGAAGCCTTGTGCTGAGTAGCTTGTCGTGACCATAGCTCATTTTTATTCATTATTTGTTCTTCATTATTTCTTTCCACAGTTTGTATCGCCATATATCCTACAAGTGATAATGAAAGTTTGGCAAGACACCTGAACTTTTCTCTAGATTTCAAAAGGTGACGAGTTTATATAATTGCAGAAATGTAATCACTGTAAGAGTGTAGCGTTAGTAATAATAATTTAATTTCTGTGTTCAGGCTGCTGTCAGTGAATATCTACATCACACTGAGAGCCATCAATCTGCAGACTGTGCAGCACCATGAACTACCAGACTGTTATTTCTTCAATATAACGGTAGTTGACATGAGTCAGAAAACCATACATTTTACTATGCTAACAGAGCATAATCAGTATATTATATAGAATTTTGCATGTGGCTATTGAAATTACTTCTGCAATGTTATTTACATTCACAAACCCACAATATCCTGGAAAAAATACTGCTTTTTTTGTTTTTAATACAGATCATGTTTAACAACCATGCCCACAGCGGAAGAATAAAAACCGAAATAATAAATGATGTTGGAATTTATGAATGCAAAGACTGGAATGTAGCAGGCACTTGTAAGTATTCAAAACAAAACAAAAAGCTTTAAAAAATATAGCAAACAAACAAACAAACAAACAAACATGTACCACAGTATACCAGTCTCTTATAGACTGGTATACTTCTATCTAAATATTTAAAGGAAGTTTTCTGTGTTTGTGCTACCTAGCTGGGAAGAATGACTACCTCCTGTTGCTGCTTGATGCTGTGGTCATCATGGCCTGTATCACCTCTCTCATCCTCTGCTCTCGCTCCATTAGAAATGGAATCCAACTCCAGTTTGTGAGTGAAGCAGAGCAAGTCGATGCATTTGTGGTCGCATCACCAAGAATTGATTTGTTTACAATCCGACATTTTTATCATAGTGGACTAGTTTGGCAAACCTTGGCTGCGATGTTTATGGTTTCTCACACAGGCAAAAAATTGATATAAGAGCATTTTTGTCCAAAACAATCTGCCAGTTAATCTTACCATTCTGACAATGGTAATATTATTAATAATACATACAAAGGATACAAAGCAACAATCGGGTGGTATTGAAATCAATTTACATTATATTATGATCTCACTACAGCAGGGCTACTCAGGCACACAAACCTTAATGCACAATCTGTCACTTACAATATTAATTGCGGTAAAAGTTAGCATATTTAACAGATGCTTATTCCAAAGTGACACACAAACCATATAAACAAAAATTGATGTCCTGTCTATCTTAACATGATGTGTGGCATGTGGATTTGTCTTTGTCGCAGGAGTACAATACATTCTTCCAAACCTACTTCAGTAAGACTGTGCCCTGGTCGGATCGCATGGAGTTTGTAAATGGTTGGTACATCCTCATCACTGTGAGTGATACCCTGACCATTGTAGGGTCCAGTCTGAAAATAGGAATTCAAACTAAGGTATGATTATTTATCATATCGCATCACTTAATAGTTATGTAAAAAGGGATTTATTATCATGTTTCATTTACAGTCTATAATAATTAATCGTTCAAGGAAACTAGGCCTACTTATGGGTTAAAGTTTTGCAAACAATTATGTTTGATGTTCTGTTATCATGTCATAATACGGTTGTTTATCTTTATTTTTTCATGTGTTGTTGTTTTTTATAGTACCTGACAAACTATGACGTGTGCAGTATTTTGCTGGGGACAGCCACCATGCTGGTCTGGATCGGGGTCATTCGTTACCTCGGTTTCTTCAAGAAGTACAATGTATGAACTCTTCGTTCACATGCTATGTACTCACGATTCACTACTATATAGTCATGTAGTAAAGTGAATTCAGATACATCTCATTAAGGAGCAGGTTGACCTCTTACTCACATGCTCACATGTGGACATTGGGGGTCGAACCCCAGTACCTTCAGGCTGGGACTCAACACCCTAACCACTACTGTAATGCATTACACCGAGACAGGACCATATATTCAGTCGCAACACATATCCTAACATTATATGTTCTCTTAGATCCTCATCCTAACCCTGAGAGCAGCGTTCCCCAACGTGATCCGGTTCTCCTGCTGTGCCGCCATGATCTACCTGGGATACTGTTTCTGTGGCTGGATCGTGCTCGGCCCCTACCATGAAAAAGTATGCCAGACGCACCGTAAAACCACCCCCCCACACACACACATCTGGCACACGTATGTGGTCATGCTACCTCACCTCATCAGTGGAACCCAAATTGAAAGCTAGAATCGTATAATCTTGTATTTATGTGTCACTCCTCCACACACAGTTAAAATGGTACACAGGTACACCTAATCCCACACAGTGGGACAGGTGCTGACCGCCACTCCAAAAGGAGTTGCGAGGCACTATTTAAAAACATTTAAAAAAAAAGGTCCACCATATCACATACTAAACACTCACAGAAGCATGCATGGCAAGATTTCCTCCCAAGTCATCCAACTGCCTTTCCTCCCAGTTCCGAACGCTGGACAAGGTGACGGAGTGTCTCTTCTCGCTCATCAACGGGGACGACATGTACGCCACCTTCAAGGAGATGAGGGATAGGACGTACCTGGTGTGGCTGTTCAGCCGGGTCTACCTCTACACCTTCATCTCCCTCTTCATCTATATGGTGCTCAGCCTCTTCATCGCCCTCATCACCGACACCTACGAAACCATCAAGGTGCGACCATCATTGCGAGCCACGATTGCTTCATAGGCCCTGAGTCCCATCTAAAGATATTTTTGGACCGATACATTTTGTGCACATGCTGTTTTGAATGATCTGTTATTTGTACATGTCATGGACAATGATGTCATTTTTAATGGGATTAATGTTGTTGTTTTTTAGAGTTGCCAGCAAGACAAGATGCCAGTGTCTCAGCTCCAGGCCTTTATAGCAGAATGCAGAGACCAGCCTGAATCTGGCCGCTATCTGACTGATAAGCAGACAGCTTCTTGCTGTTGCTGCTTTGGATGAACCCTACTGCGAGGCACTTCTCAGAGAATTAAATGATTATATATGCCTTGGGTCAAGCAAGTTGACGTCATGAAATAACAAACACATTACTTTAATTGAACATTTGATGACACTGTATGTTGTTGTTACACAAATGGTGTCATTTTTCGCTATAATAACGGTGCTAGAGTATCTTTGGGTTAGATTAATAGCCTGGACAGTGCTCGAAGTGGGCCGGTACCCACCGGTACGCAGTACCAGTACTTTTTTTTATTTTTTTAATAATGATTTGTTGATACCGGCCGATACACACGCCAACATAAGGGGAGTACTGGCACTTTCCACTTCAAGCACTGGGGCTGGAATGTATATTGATGAACAATAGTATTATTAGGTGTTATGTAAATAAACGCCATATGTTAATTGCAAATGTGCATGTATTGTACAAAGTGTACGTTTGGGTCAAGCAAGTTATTTGTTCTTACTGCCAAGGAGTCGGAAAGGACTTCAGGCACTGTGTGGTAAAAACTGCGAAAACAACCTGTGTCTGACCGACTGTGTCCCATTAAATAACACCTGAGGGCGCTCTGCATTTGCATAATCTCCTCTCGGTTGGTTCACATCCAATGCGCGGGTCAGATATTGGTTGCTTGACAACGTAGCCTCCAATGACAGAGGTGTTTACTTTGAAGCCAACACGGGAATATACTTCAAAACAAATCAGCACTTCGCACCTTGACGATGTCTGCCGGCCGAATTAAGGTAAAACGCAGACTTTTTTGTTGCGGTGTAATGAAAACTGTCGAGTTATCCGCAACAATAGGGCAAGTTGTGTGGCTGTGTTTTTAGACATTGGGCATTTTTTTGTCAATACTATTCGTATTTGAATGATGTTGAATGGTCGTTTTCAATGTGGGATTATTATTATCCGAGTGAACGTGTTGTCGTCCTCGGTCCAGGTTAGCTAACACTGTTAACAGTGCTGTAGCGTTCACTTGTAAATCGAATGGATAATGATGATCTAAAACCTGACTTGGGCAATGAACTACTAATGCAAATACATTTACCTTTGTGTCGCTATATCAAGGTAGGATACTTTAATCGTGTCACATAGTAAAGGAGGGGGAGGAGGGGCAGTTAAAATGTGTGACCTATTTTAAGCCATACTAGAATTTCAATAAGCAAAGTGCGTGTCTTCATGGATAAGACGTGGCTGCTGTGTTGCTTCAGATTAGAAAGCTAGAGAGTTGGTTACAATGTGTCCAAACACATACTCGACATTACGTGTGTGATACCTCGCGAATTAACACAACGCACGCTTTTTAGATGCATCAACTTGACGCATATATAATTTACCATACGACTCTCTTTTATTGGATTATAAACTTTACCTTTGGAAGTCCATGTACAAATAGTGTAGACAGTTGTACAGTATAGCTTTGGTGGGAGTGGCCAAGGGAGATAACTGGTTTGTCTTGTTCTGCCAAAAATCTTGTTGTCGACGTGAATGGGTAGGTGTATGGGTTCATAGTTATATAATAGTTTCTTACTCTGGTACTCTGGATCATTTTACTAATTACACGTTTGCCTGCCTAACCTTGATCCACACACCCCCTCTTCAACTGTCGGATAGTATAATCCTGTGTTGCAGCGTCAACCCAGATTATCTAGCCCTGACTATGTGGTGGCTTGGTGCTCTTATTTCAGGGCTCTGTTCCAGCGAGTGCCTCCAATCTGCCGCATGACTCTCAATCCACCCCCGAGATCAGATGTAACTGATGACCGCGCTTGTGTCCTGACACTTCTGTGATATGGGAGACTGGTGGACGACTGCACCATTAGGGATTTCTATGGGTAAGTGGCTGTGCCACTTCAATGCACCCACCACCAGGCTCGATCGGAAATAGAAAGGTCCATGGGCTATATTCCCAAATCGGCTCCATATGCCCTAGATATGTGTTCTCATTTCAAAGCTGCAACCTAATTCTGTTGCCTTCAGAGGGAGTGGTGTCATTGTCGTCTTATGTAATCTAACACATTTTTCTGTCTAAAACGACCTGCAGTGCAAACAGTCTTTTGTTTGCTCTCTCTCCTCTCCTTTTCAGAGAACCATGAGATCTCCAGTATATCACGGGTGACTCTGGCCCCCTCCAGGCAGAACAACTTTGAATCACTGTATTCCTCCTCTCTGCCGCTGCCTAAAAGCTCACACAATGTCCTAAGTGCCTTCTGCATCGAGGACAATGTGCCACAATGCATTTTATACATGAACCAGGTACCTGTGCGTCTTGTTTTAATTTTTTTTTATACACATTACCCCAATACTCGAGTTACTAGTTCAAGTCAAAGCTGTATCAACCCGATGTTCTCTGCCCTGCCTCGTTACCCACCATTCCTTCTTCCCTCCGTCGGAACAGGAGCTGGTTTCATTGGGCATCTCCTCCACGTGCGTCGCGATGCCAGGGGACGCCACGCTGAACGCGGTGCCCGCCCTGAACGCCATGTACGAACTGCTACAGGCGCAGCGCCGCAGCCAGCGCTGCCAGGAGGAGCTGGAGAGGGAGCAGCTGAAGAGCTCCAGCACCCTGGAGCACATGCAGACCGGCAACTGCCGGCTCAAGGTGTGTTGGGTAGCGGCGGCTGTCTGTTGTGTTTTGTGTTTTAACAACGCTGCCACTGTACTGTACTGTAATGGGAATACCAGTGCTCTTGTGCTGCTGTGTCCGTGGACATCTTAAAATGGATGTTGTCCACGGACGTGAAGGTGGAATGCATAAACCCTGTGTGTCATGAAATGCCTCGGCCAATGTATCGCCAGGATCAGTTGGAACTCCTGAAGAGGGAGAAGTCCGGTCTACATGAGACAGAGCGACAGCTGCAGCTGAAAATCAAGACCTTGCAAAGCTGCCTGAAGTCTGAAAAAGATGAGGTTTGCATTTTGAAATCCTTCTGTTCTTTCATTTTTTTTTTGTGATTTTTTTTTTGAGTGTTGATTTAGCGGCATACACACCAGCGATTCACTGTTACGGTATTTTCTCACCCAAATCCGCATATTGCTGTAACTGCACCCGACCACTACTGGAACCGCCGTGGTGCTGCTGAAAACAACAATTGCTTTGTTGTTATTCATTTTGTTTCATATGAAGAGATTTGCGGACAACCATCATTTCAAGCTGTTATTTAATCAGAGAATTTGCCTAACTTGTTGCCGACCTCTTCAGTATGCACGTGAGTTGTGAGTGCAGCATATTATCGGTAATGCATTTGGATTAATGAACCAAACAACAAAATGCAGAGTCAATGTTTGACTTTATAGCATAATAGGCTTTCTTTATTTAGGCAAAACCTTATTGAACAGGAAACACAGAGCAGCTGAACTATTACAATGACAAAATAAAGAGGCATTTGCATGTGGGCATAAATAACGAATAGGCGTAGACCTAGGCTATAATAAAACATGTATCTTATTCTCAAATAAATGAGAATATAATGTGCATGTCATGTAAATAAAATAAAACAGTCTATCTAACAAGGACAGCAAATAGCAAGACAAAAAAACACGTAGGATTTTGTCGGACAGGCATTAAAGGATATGCAATACCGAACTTGAACTAAAATAAGTAGGATGGCATAGAAGAAATAGCTGATGGGGACTAACCCGCCCGCAAATCACCTGCATAATTATAAATACCGAAAAAAGGCTGATCCGCAACTGTCTACACCCGCGGTTATAGTCGGGCCAATTACTCGATCCGCTCATCTCTAGCACACACACGGGTGCGTTTGACCAATCTGTTTGTTTGTCCCTTGACAGATCCAGAAGCTCCAGAGTATCATTGCTAGCCGTGCCTCCCAGTATAGCCACGACGCCAAGAGGAAGGAGAGGGAGTGTGTCAAGCTTAAGGAGCGCCTCGGTCAACTGCTGATCGACAAACGGGATAAGAAACTAGGTCAGCCAGCCGCTTGTCAGCGGTCTCTTATCCGGGCTTTATTTTCGTAGCGCTTTTTACTTTGAAGCATATGCACACGCGTGCGTGCGTGTGACAATTGAACTTATGCTTATGCGTATTCTGATCAATTCCAACAGCTATAGAAGTATTGAACTACCTGGGACGATCAGACGGCAAAAGGATCCAGTGGAAAACCGCAAAAGCTGGAACCAGGTAGACTGGCTCATTATTAACTTGTTCTCTGGGCAACTTATCCGGTGTATGCCTTCTCTTGTCACATCAGTAAATAACCACACATGTTCCTTCTTCTTCTCCTCCAGCCATGAGGGAGACATGTACAAGTCCCTGCTGAATGACTACGAGGCTCGCCAGCGGTCTCTGATGGTGGAGAACAGCGAGCTGAAGAAGGTCCTCCAGCAGATGAAGAGGGACATGATGTACATCTTGAGTCCACACAAGCCCTGCTCCAGAGGGCCGCCCGGGGACGACAGCCACGAGCGGGTACTCTCTTCTGATTGGTTTATTGACAGGAAGTTTATTTGTTTAGCGTTTTGATTGACAACGTTTTAATCATGTTAACTGTGGAATTTGTCATTTGTATTTAAAACATTGGTTGATTATCGACAATGAAAATACTGCCGAGGCCATCGTTATTGTACTTCAGTGGCAGTGGAATGGCATCTCGGCCTTCACATACATATCTGTCCCTGAAAATGACTCCCCTGTGTCCCGTTGTAGGGTTTCTCTCAGGGTGGCTTGGAGTGGGAGGAGGAGGTGGCCGAGTGCAGCAGGGAGAACCTGGACCAGTCCTGTGAGCAGGCCAGGGAGCAGCTCACCAACAGCATCAGGCTGCAGTGGAGGAGGCTGAAGAACCACATGGAGAAACTGGACAGCCAAGGTACTGCTGCTCGGTCACACAAGCTCATCACAACGCCGCGGTATGGTGGAAGCTTATGTAGAGCGTTGCAAGGTCACTCCCCTTGGGGATAATTTAATTCAACGAGTTATGGATTTGGTCAAATATATATACCTATACCCAAAATATGGTCACCATAGCCATATTGGACATTGAATTATCGATATTTGGAATGTGCACGTAGGATTACGCAATGATTATCATAATATCCTACCAACACAATACCCCCCTCCGAATAATGCAATAGTTTCTTTGGTTTTGTGTCAGCATTGATGTCATTAAACTGACTCATTTATTTTGTTGTATTCCCAGTGTCTCTGGCCCAGACCCAGCAGCAGTCGGGAAGTGAGGAGGCGGTGCCCAGGGAGATCCACGAGGAGGAGATGCAGAGGATGAGGCTGGAGGTGCAACAGTGCAAGGACTTCATCCACACCCAGCAGCAGCTCCTCCAGGTGGGCCAGTGCGGAGCACCCTCTCTGGTCCGTGGTGCCGTCTGCGGAGGAACACGCTCTGCGTTTGTGCTGCCGCCACAGTGCATTGACTGATTGATTGTGTATTGTGTTACATATTTGATGTGCAAGATTGTGATTTAATCTAGTTCATTAGATTTATTTTTTAGACTTTATATCAGAGCTCTTGAAAAGCCATGAAGGGGTCCTGCAAGTTTGACTGAAAAACATTTTAGCGATGAGAGAAAATGACATTTGTTTTTCAAAGTAAACTGATATACACCTGTTTACAACCAGCATTCTAATGCCTATTCCCATTTATCCGCCCGCCCGCCCGAACAGCAACAACTGAACTCCTCGTTCGACGATGAAACGGCAGCGCTCCTCAACGACTGCTACACGCTGGAGGAGAAGGAGCGCCTCAAGGAGGAGTGGAGGCTGTTTGAGGAGCAGAAGAGGAACTTTGAGAGGGAGAGGAAGAACTTCACAGAGGCCGCCATCCGACTTGGACGCGAGGTAGGCCTACTATAAATAACTTTGTAAATCAAATGTAATAACTACACGGCACTGGCTCAAGACATGTTGCCGCTCTAGGCAAGATATCATTTCTCCACCCCCATCTGTACACACTCCACACTGACCATTATGCTGCATTATACTGTATTACAACTACGGTGTGAGTGCTAGAACTCAAAAGTTTTAACACATCCATATGAAGTGTTACATTCACCCAACATATGCCACACTTTACCAATTTAACTAATTATCCAACCTGAAAAAAATCTAGTGTTGTGGACTGAAGTCATTCTACAGAAAATCAGTTGGCCCTAACAACATATTCCATCCACTTGTTGACCTAACACTACTATGAGCATGTGTTTATGTTAATCAGCCAGCCTTGACTGTAAATCCATCTCCTTCTTTCTTTCTCCAGAAAAAAACATTTGAAGAGGACCGTGCTGCCTGGCTCAAGAATCAATTTCTGAACATGACCCCTTTTGCGGACCGCAAGATATACTCCTTGTCTGACTCTCAGAGTGCCTTATCGATCAGTGAGTGATCGCCATGACTATACTAAAGTGGTCCACTTGGACTAATACCTACCTACCAATGGGTATCTTGGATAATTATAACCATTTACTGGATGTAATATTGAGGTTCATAATCTGCCACCAACCTGCTACAGGAAACATTGTCCCATACTACTTCACATATCCAAAGGCAGGAATAATAATGTCCATGATTTTCACTGCAGAAAGTGAGCCAGAGATGCAGCAGTCTTACACACCAGCCAAACTGGCCAAGTCCTCCACCTACGCTGCGTTCTCCACTCCTAAAGCTGCCATCAGTGCTAGTGTGCCATCCACAACAGAACTATACCGTGCACTGCACCTTATACCCGACACCAGGTATTTTGCGTCAGTGGATTTGATTGCTATTGTTATGCATGTTTAGCTCCGTCTATAGTGAGCATTTTGATTTGTGCAATATTTTAGCCTATCCACCAGATACTGGGTGGTCTTAGGTGGAAAGATTATTCATCATTAGATATTTTCAACAGTTTTCCCTCTAGATGTCTGTTTAATTCTCCTCTTTGGATTTATATAAAAATGAATGGCATTTTTATATTGTTGAGTCAACTCACTCAATATTCCAGTTGAAACTAAACTATTGACATAGCAGTGTATCAGTATTTGACTGATATGCTCTTCTCTGGTTGTAACTGCTTTCTTTCTGTTACTTTCCTTCAGACACTCAAAGCGAGGGAGCTGGCAAGAGTCCGGCACCATTCAGGCAGAGAACACTTTGGGGAAATCAAAGCACAAGGTCCGATGTAGAGACCTGAGTATCTTCTCTCTGGACAAAGATGACGACAGCCCCCCCTGAGGACACTTTGTTTATGGAGTATAATTAGCAAATGGCTTGGCAGACTATACATATTATACGCCATCAACACTGCCTCAGGATGCCACTGACTTTTTATTTTTTCAATCATGGATCTTTCACCAAGCTTGATCACACAGGAGAGCACTTTAATTATATGCCAGTGTTTTTTTTGGGGTTTTTTGGACAAGACTATTTCAAACTCCATTTGAGTATCAGCCAAGCACTTATCTGATTACTATAACACTCCGTTTACCCATCATGGGATTTTGTTTACTTCAAAAGACAATTTATTGAATTGTTGAGTACGTTATGAATTGTATTTTAATGAAACCCAATGAGGAATATTGTTTATCTAAATGATAAGCAACGTTTGTTTCACCAGTGCAATAAAAGTTTTTTTTGTGTTATTATCCACTTGTTGCGTAGACGTGTCTTCCATGTATTGGCCCCCTGTTGAACTGATACAAGAACTGCAGCCACAAAAAACAACCGGAATCCGGATGTCATCATCTTTCGCTTTTGTCCCCCCAGACTTGTATTCCTTTAGCTAGAGCACCATCTCACCGCACAGCATTATATATTTACCAGTCAAAATGTCCAGTTCTTCCAATGTCGTCGCTATGAAGAAAATTGTGCAGCAGCTACGCTTCGAGGCGAGCTTAAACAGAGTGAAGGTATTTAATCTATTTCCCCTTAAATGATTTGATAAACCTTGGAAACGATCCGCTAACCGTGCTAACGTAGGTGGGCGCAATGGCACTCGCGGCTAACGTCGCCCAGGAAAAGAAGGGCGTGGGGCTCGGAGGGGATAATGTTGAGATCCTGTCGTCTCTGTGTAATTAACGATAAAAGTGCGTTTTAAACATCATCGCGTTAACAATGTCTCCGTTAAATTGTGGCGTGATTGACATCCTAGATTGGTGTAATGCAGTATTTATCTCCACTGCTTGTGAGGCGCACCCGCGTTAAGTGCCCGTATTGCTTTCACATCGGTGTTAGTGAGATGTCTGTATATCGGTGTGTCATTTCCATCCTCTTGGTTTCCAGGTGTCCCAAGCCGCTGCAGACCTTCAACAGTTTTGCATGCAGAATGCCCTGCAGGACCCCCTGTTGACCGGTGTGTCGTCCAGCACCAACCCTTTCAGACCACAGAAAGTCTGTTCCTTTTTGTGATACCACTGCATTCATCGGTAAGTATTTAAGTCTTCTTATGGTCAAAATGAGTTGTTTTGTGGAAGCTGAAGACTTGTTTATTAATCATACATATATTTCCAGTCAATTTAGAAAATGAATACAATTTAAGCACATTCAACTGGAAAGTCAACCATATATTAACACAATTTTACTTGAAAAACTTGGATAACTGATAATGATGGCATTCATAAATAAGTGTGTATGAAATCCCTTATGTCTTACCCGTATATATTTTCTGTGTTCCACAGGCCTTCTGTTAAGTGCTACAGGGAAAAGTTGACCTCAACACTGCTCTTCATGTCAAATTATAATACTGCCACGTGATCTCTTTTGTGTCGATAAAGATGAAATCGTGTCAAAATCGCCATCTATTTTCAACCCGAGGAGAAGAAAGACGGTTTTGTTTTTCATGGCACAGTGTGATTTTTTTTTTCTTCAAGTAAATTATTGTGCCTTTTCTAACGTTCTATTTTAGCCATCACTGTTCTTGACTTTTTTGTATTTAAGGATTAAAATACATTCTTTACTACTCTCTCAAGTTTGTTGCATTGTGTGTATTTTTTCTCATTTATATTTGTACAACATAAGTGTTTACTACCTTTTCAAACATTAGTTTAGTTAGTGGTGTTTTGGAAACCCAACTGTAGATTTTGTAGAGGATGAATGAGAAAACTATATTTCCAATAAATTATGCAGGATAATTATTATTAATTAAGGCTTTATTTATGGGTGCAAGTAACCCATTATTTATGGGTTACTTGCATTCATGTAATTTTTTTAAATGTATTTTTGGCGTTGTATATTATCCCTTTTGAGACCCAATCAATTCGAAGTAACGCACGTTTTAACAGTTATTTATGTATAGACAATGTAATTAGGTCTCTACTCAATGCAGTTGAACGATCTGTGTTCTCAGTAGTGCCCCCTCGCGTCAAATATTTGAAAACGGGGGTGTGTTTTCCGGTAGTATCGCGAGACTCAAAAAGCGGAAGTCAGCAAAATGGAAATACAAAATTTAAATTATTTTTGTTACTTGAACCACATAGTGAGCTCGGGCATGTTTTTTCATGTGCATATTTTAATATAGTGACACATTGGCGTTGCTTGATGAAACTGTTCTAGTCATGGATGTTTTTGTTTAGGCAGAAAAATCAACGAATGTGTCATGTGACCGGTGCGACAGGAGTTGCTGTGGAAACACGAGTCGCTTTGATACATCCATGAGTAAACTAGTCCAAACTAAACTAATCCAAACCATAATCTACTACTTTAAGAAAGAAACGGTGTAAGAAAGAAAACGACAATTAGACACGCTTGCATGTCACAGAATGTACCACGATTGCACAACGGTGCCTTGTCTATGGATCAGATGAGTCCTTTGTCAGGGCTAGAATTAGACGAGCCTAATTCAGGTAAATCTGGGAACTTAATATCACTTAGGTTGTCTTTAAAAACTATCCAATCTTTAGCTCTGCAACAACAGTGTCTTTCTAAACTGTACTATGCACCTACATATATTAATGTATCCTATCTATAATTCCAGCAGTTACAAGTCACATGAGAGATGATGCATCAGGATGGCTCAACGCAGATCCTCTGCCTCACTGCAAACAGCGGCGTTCCTCTGTTTACCAGGGGCGCCTCCAAACACCTCCCCTTCTCCGTCATCGGCTCCCTGAACGGAGTCCACATGTTTGGAGATGGCCAGGGCGTTGTGTTGTCCAGCTGTCAGACTGACTGTGGCGGTAGAGTTGTATGGCGTGTCTTCCACGATAGCGTCATGCTCATTGCTGTCAATGGAGGACATAGGTCAGGAGGGGTCGTTCAAGGCCATGTCAAAGGGGAAGAGCTGTTCTTGGAGCGGCTGCTGGAGAACGTGTGGAACTGCATGGTGCTGGTTCTGGGCCAGGACGTGCTGACCAACATGAGAAATGTGGAGCGGCTGAAGAAGGACCTCCGTTCCTGCTTTGGCCTCATTGATCAGCTGCTGGAGGACAGGCACCAGGGCATTATGGGAAACCTGACGCACTGCGCAGACTGCCTGCTGCCCCCCAACCCCGCGCTGGTCCAGGAGGCAGTGAACGGCTTCACCCAGTTCGTGGACAGTGAGTTTGGCTGCCTGCTGGTCCACGGGCGCATCGCCGCAGCCACTGAGAAGTGGTGGCGCCTGGCACCGCAGGAAGTGGTTCTGCTCTCTGCTCTGATGCGCGCGCTCTCTGCCTCTGGCTCAGCCTCTTGCGACTACCCGGTGTTCCTTCCCCAGGGCAGCCCCACGGTGGCCCACCGCCTCCTCCGCTTCCAGCTGCTCCCGGGGGCCGACGTGTGTGTGCTGTGCGGCCCCACCCCTTCCCTGCACAAGGCCCAGAGCGACCTGGTCAGGCAGTTCTGGTCCCCGTTGGCCGAGACGCTGAGGGATTGTCTGGCCGTTGGAGAGCGCTGCCTGCCCGGCACCGTGTCCCTCCGCGTCCCCGACGTCCTGGCCCTGCTGGTCGTGAACCGCGAGGCCCGGCGCTCTGTCTCCTGCGTGCCTGCAAGTGCCGACGACAGCCCCGCCCTGCCGTCCAGACCCCGCTGCTGGGAGCTGCTCAGGCTCTTCTACATCTTTGCTGCCACGCGCTACTTCAGCCAGGAGGAGGCGCCAGTGCCGGGCACTCCGGCAGAGGAAAAGGCCCACAGCAGGAGCAGGGCTTCTGGGGACTTTGTGGCTGGATTCTCCCACCAGCCCCTGCAGTGCTATCTGGTCACGGAGGAGTGTAAGTGCTACGGTCTGCAGACCAAGCAGCACCAGCTGTTCCTGCTTAGCCCACTCTCAGTGCCCACCTTCGCCCTGAGGAACGTTGCCACGCAGACCCTCTCGGCTGTCACAGCAGACACTGGGTTTTAAAGAAAACACTTCATACTGAGCATTAGTGCACAATGTGTTTCAGGCACAGACAGACCTGACAGCCATTGCCTCTGACTATCTCTTTTTTTCTTCTTTTAAACAGGGACTCACAAACCATACAAAGTATTTGTAAGTTATGTTGTGTCACTACTGGTGATCAGTACGGGAATTCCAGTGTCTGAGATGATGATTCATCGAAAAACACTGATGCTGAAACTGTAAAAACTCCAGTTGCCAGTTATCTGCGATGTGACTTCGCAACTATTGCGTGATAGCTACTGTCGCATTCTCTTTGGTCAACAATAAAGCCTGGAAGTCCTTCCTGCTCTCAGTGATAAGAAGACGGGGACAGGCCTCAGTCCAAAGTGCTGAATATTTATCGAGCTTACTCTGTGTTGTAAGTTTAGCTTTGTGATTGAACATATACTTGAATTATTCACTGTGAGAGAACCAAGGAACTGAGACTAGAACCTGGAGACCTGGCTTTTCTTACTCTTTATACCGCCTGTTTGTTCCTGTCCTTGTTACTTGTGCTTTCGATCCTGTGATTGCGTCAACAGAAGTATCTAATGATTGTCTAACGCTGGCATTGAGTTTGATTATTCTGTGCTGCCGATATTCTACTTATTCATCACTCACATAACTCATTCATACAGTCTGGATATATTCATATAGAGAACTGATTATTAAATGAAACATGCCAAAAACGAATTATAGTGACAATATAGTGATAATAATTTGGTGCTCGCTTATGCTATAACTCACTGAAGAACATCCGTTAAATGGGTCTACTGTGAATAATAACATTTAAGTGGACGTGATTTACAAAACGTGAATTACAAGGGCACTGTTTGTGTGTTGTTTATGACCGTGATAGAGAAGTGATAATGTCTTGCCAAGGCACAGGGAGTACAAGCGCTCACATTTAATGAATGTTCGTCACAACCTCGACGGGCACAGCTGTTGCCAATTCATGATAGAACCCTGCGTACCCATGTGTGTAACAGCTTGCTTGTGTATATGTTTGAGAGGGAAGATATTTTTAAACTGAGACAAGTTGCATGCAACTCCTGAGAGAATGGCAGCAGCTATACACAGCGTTGACCTAGTTCCTCCACCTGTCATACATTATTGTTCCTCCACCTGTCAGACAGTCTACATGCCACCACAAGGCCTCAAACCAGAACACAGCGTGTGGTTCAGACTTGCTTAGTCTGTCTGGTACCCACTTCTGTGTTTCAGCCAACTTCCTGTGATGTTGTTGATGTTGTCTCAAATCCAAATGAAGACGAGACTAGTTTGCTCAAAGATAATACAATTAAAACAATAAGAGGCAAGAAAAAAACACGATCAAACAGCGCATACGTGTAGGGCCAACTGCAACTGAAAAGAGGAGTGAACTGTAGAGACTGGCGGGTCCAGTGGTCCAACATAGACCCTCGTATCCCCCCCGTTGCCCCGGTAACCGGAGAACCAGCTCTGATTGGCAACATACCGGCGTGCCGAGTAACGGCATGAGGGGAGGGGGTGAAATCCTACACAAGGAGACGGCTATTCTCTTCGGTTGAGACATGCTGCAGACCTTTGCCCATGCCGGTGTTGCCGAATTCGGTACTTGGTAAAATACACGGT
>OMNO01034333.1:3545-18451 GCA_900303215.1 Trachyrincus scabrus | reverse complement strand
GGCGGCGTTGGGGCTTCGGCGCTTCTGGCGCCGCTGCCTGTCGTAGGCCATCACGTCGGCGTCGCTGTCGGTCTCGCCGTAGTAGGCCTCGCTGCCGGGGGGCGAGGTGAGGCCGCTGGTCAGGGAGGAGCGGCTGCGGAGGATCTCTCTGACGGGCGGGTGCTGGGCGTGGGTGGGGGACATGGCTCTCAGGGCGGCGCGGTACTCCTTGTCGATGCGGGGCGAGGGGGCGCGGGTCAGCAGCACCACGGACTGGAAGGCGGCAGGCGCCCTGCGTGAAGAGGTAATATGGTTCATTTAGCATGAACCATACGGACACATGCCCCTGCATGTGCCTCTGAATACAAGCAAAACTTAGCTTTTTGAACCACGGATTGGTTGTTTTTAAGCACAAGGATTACTAGATTAGGAAAAAGTAAAAGCTAGCTAGGTTTCATTTATATCAATTATATGTACTAAAGAAGTCAATATCATATATAATAGCATAATAGCAGCATGACAAAGTATACATTATACACTTGGTTAACCTTTTGATCCGGATGTGAAGTAGTCCCGGGGAGCTGTCGATGAGGTTCATGGCCTGGGCGTGGGACAAGGTCCCACATGGCTGCTCATTAATGGATACCAGTTCATCCCCCTCTCTCAGACCGGCCCTGCATGCCTTACTGCGCTTCCGTACCTGTTCCAGCAGGGGGACACAACACACATACACACACACACACACACACTTAAGTCTGAGGATTGTCATTTATAAATGACATTTTTGAATTGTACTATACACTATTTAGATCTGGTCATTTTACCTTTAAACGTTTCTATATTTGACCCACACTACATACATACTACACAGACCCATCTGATCGTGGTTCTGCTGTGTGTGTTCATGACAGACGCACACCAGGTCTTGTTTAGACCACGTGGTGCCCCCTGTGTAAGACACATACCACATACGTTGCAACTCAAATGTGGGGACACTTCTGGCCACTTTAAACACGGCAGAGGCAGCCAGATGCCGTCTCCATTTGGAGACGCTGCTGTTCTATCTGCGATCGCTCTCCACTCAGAAGAAGAGGGAGCTGCTGTTATGTGGCGGGATGCCCACTTCTAAACAGGCTCGCGTCCGTTATGCCGGTGTTATTTTGACAAAGGTCAACGTGAATATAAACCGCACCGTTGTTTATTAACCGTTGTTTAGTTTGTTAATTTAAAATAAAACACGGATGATATTTATATGCATCACAAAGAGGTTACAATTAAATGGTTGCCTAAGGTCAACTCTGAAAACAAGTGTGGTTTACATGTAATGAAACGCCAGCAGGTCCCCGCACTGTTGTTGTGGCTAACACCTGCTTGTAGTGTGGCATGTCAATTAGTCATTCAGTCAGTCAACTTGTGGTTGTAGAGGCAAGTGTGTGTGTGTGTGTGTGTGTGTGTGGCCGTGTGCATGCACGTGTGTGTGTGTGTGTGTGTGTGTGTGTGTGTGTGTGTGTGCGTGTGTGCATTACACTTGCTTATAAAGTGACGCTCCGCATCAACAAAGTCGTTGGACACGCATGGCGGACATTTTAATGCAACATTTAATGCAACATTTACAACCACATCCACCTGTTGGTTAGCTTGTGGTCCGATGCCCAGCAGGATTGAGCCTACTCTATACTCTCTGTGGTGCAGGGCCAGCACTGTTCCAGAGACGTCAAGGTTGTGATCTGGTTGTCTTGTCTGTTCTTATTGTGAAAAGCTCTCCCAAAGTGACCTCCATGTTGCATTGCAGTCTTATTAGCATGCTAAATGTTGCACTGCACAGCAATGGATTTTCTTGAAGGGAATTCTGTCAGCGCACTATACATATAACAAAATCGAAACAAATAAATGACAGACTTTGAAACATTTTAAATGCCTTTCAAGCTAGTTATAGGATTTTTAAAGCGTCTCTCAGCTATGTGCTAAAACAGGGTATTGTGTTAATTTTGGGGTACAGGGCGGAAACCCACACCTCAGCTGACCTTGTGACCCACTGCCTCTCCCCTGTGAACAGAGCACCCCAGGAAAAGCAGTTTGTGCTAACTCAACACAACATAGCAAGCTAGTCTGTCTGTCTGCCCACGTATACATGTATCACATGTACTGTACATATATGTATATATATACTGTATATATACACTGTATATAAATATGAGCGGTGACCCCTTTCCAAATAATATGAGCAGGATAAAAAAAAAATGTAATACCCAAAAGACTCAAACTCAATATTGCAAACTGGGACTATGCCCATGCAAATATACTTGCTGCCATGGTTTATATACAATACAGATTTAAGTGCACACAATCTAATATTTACAGATTGAGATTACTTGCCACGTATCACAATTCAAACTCTGTTTGATGAAACTCATCTGACGTAATGGAAATTATTTTGCTGTACCAACAGTCTGAGCCATTTGTGTTTAAGAGAATACCTGCCGAATTAAGATTGGTTGGGATCCTGAAACATAGCCTATACATAAATAGTAGTCGAAGAAAATATATATTTTTTTTTATAATAATAAATAATAGGTGATTTTGTTTCTGTTAAGGGTATAGTGGTTTTGCAAATGAATTACTATAATAACAGTATCTGGATGGCCTTGGCCCCTAATATATGATGGAAGATATGTAATGTTTGTTTTGTACTTGTGTCTATACTTTTATAAGCAAGAGAGACTTTCTGACTAATTTAGTTTCTACTTCCTAATAGAACCCTGGTCGCTACTATGAAATCTGTCTATTTGGATTTTGGCAATATTGACTCGATTAAAGTTATCTATTACAGGGATCTTTAATATTTGCATTATTGTTGTTATTTAGGTGGCTAACTGGTCACCTCATATGGTTTATATGGCACATATCTGCCATATGATCTGTATGTGATCTGTTTGCATTAATATGTAAAAATGAATGAGCATTGTTTCTTATTTTGGGAGATATTAACTGGTAACATTTGGTTATGGTATGATATAGTAATCTGTATAGCAATCTGTTTCAGTATTGTCGTGCATTATATTTCAGATGCTGCGTTAGAATCGATCGTTCCTGAATATTACAAAATACTAGAATATATAAAAGCTGTATAAAAGTATGACCTTTATCAGACATGTTGCCGTTTGGAAAAAAAAAAGCTTAACAGATGGTACATGTCATATTTCTTTAGCAGGGAAACAACCCGCATTGATCCAACAAAAACATCTGACAAAGGTCAAATTTGAATATATACTCCCTTAGGGAGTGTGTGCACTGTATTTGGCTCGAAATTAATTTCAGTCGCTTGACAACTGAAATGAACAACAAAGGTTGACCGGCTATGTGAAAAGGAATTTGAGAATAGGGACTGTTAGAGGACGATACGGCCCACATTCTCAGCTGAACACAAAGTGCAAAGTTCACACGGTCATCGGTGTGCATGTGCACCCAACCGTTATAGAACAAGACGATGCCTCAAAACATTCCGGACCCCAAACCAAACCGCACAAGCAGCAACACTCAATTGATTCAAACAACACCATTAGCTCTTCTCAATCCCAATCCCTCTTAACATTTCTATGAGCTGTTCCTTCCAAATACATTTTTTATTTTAAAAAAAATTAACAGATTCACCACATCACTGTACAACGGTACAGCATGCAGCGCTCCAGTGGGCCAGGTCGTATACCTGTCGAGGGACGGCTGCTTGCTCACCTTGGCCACCTGGAGCGGCTTATGCTGCTCCATCCCTCCCTGCAGACGAAAGCCCCATGGGCCTCCCCCGGACAGGGCTATCACTAGCTCCTCCGCCACCATCGTCCTCCTCGCCAAGTCGGCCTTTTCTTAACAATGTTTTTTTTTTTTGTCCTTGGTTTTTTTTTCTTTCTTTGTAACGATCCGCTCCTTATCTTTGTGAATGAGTTGTGTCAGGCGGGCGAGGGGGGAAGGAGGGGGCCCTTAGTGCTTTGGCCCCATGGTCCGCGGCCAGGGCCCCCACAGTCAGCTCTGACTTCTTGGTCTTCGGCGTCACCGCACTGGTGCAGCGGCCGACTGGTTCCTCTCACCAGCACCACACCCAGGCCAAGGCTCCAGGACTGTGTGCACATGCGCGCACGCACACACACACACCAAACTCCCTGACGCACGCACCTAGCCCCAGGGTGGGCCAACCATGATAGCTGAGAGAGAGAGAGAGACACACACACAGAGAGGCAGAGAGAGACAGGCAGATAGATAGCGGGAGAGAAAGAGAGAGAGAGAGACAGAGAGATGGGAGGTGCTCTAGGTCAGTTTATACTGAGGAATGCAGGCCCTGAGCGAGACAGGGGGAGGGCCTAACGAAGAACACTTGCCCTGTCACTCAGGCCTGGGAGCCCAGCGGCTTGTTGAGGGCCCCTCCAAAAATAGGACCTGGCCGTGGGCCAATGTGCTACTGCTGCTCACCTTTTAGATTGGGCTGCACCACAATCTGGAGCATCCATTTTGGCGCCCTTGTTACACCTGATCTCCGTTCAACCACTCGCACTGGTGACCTCAAGTAGAGTCACCACCAGAATCAGACCTGAGTCAGACGGATGTCTTTAGGCTGACCAATGATACTGAGCATGATGGGCTGCATCATCTGTCTGTCTGTCTGTCCCTCTGTAAATGAATATGATGGCACTACTATATTAATTACTACAATACTATACTACATTAGTATAGTATATAATGTAGTATCTTTTCGTTTTGTTTTTATTTTTCTTTGAATTTTGTGTTTGTTCTGTACGTCTGCATTGAAAACCGAAGTCACTTCCTTGTATGTGTAAGCATACTTGGCCAATAAAGCCTGATTCTGATTACTATGATCGTTCATATTATAATACATTTTTTCTCTGTTAAGACATCATGTGTGTTATGTACGTCATTACACTGTACACGCAGCCAAACACACACATCCTTTATAAAATGTGCCAAAATGATATGATTCATTCAACCTATTACAATGCATAGACAGTTTCTCACTTATTTCACTTCTATCTAGTTCTGGATATATTGCTAGTTTGTAATTTGTTTACTTAACGAGACTTCAACTAGCATTTAAACTTCAGTTTAAATGCTAGTTTAGTTTTCAGTTTAAATACATTTCAGTTTAAATGCTAGACACAGGAAGACCAGCCGGTCAAGCCTTATCATAACAAGACTATTTCACCACCTCAGGCCTATGTGTAAGTTTTATTTTATTCGTTTATTTACTAATTTTATTTCTCACTTCAGTTCGTCTTCCAAAACAATATGAAATGTGCCTCTGTCGAACAAATAACTGTTAAGACTGTGTTTTATGGCAGGAAGATTTACATTTTTTGATGAAGACTCAAGTATTTCACCCTCAGCCTGACTACTAACTGCTCACCATCTGTCCAGGTGTCCATGCAGTCTCAGGTGTTCTGTTGGTAAGTTATCAAGTTCAAACAAAAGGTGGGTTATCGTGTAAGTAATTAAAAGTAACTAAAACTAAACACCAATACCTGAAAAATTTATTCTAAATGTAACTTTGAACCTTAACAGAGCTGTCATTTTATAGCATTTATTTCCTATGGGAGATGGGAGGGATCACATTCAAAGCAACACTGCTGCAGATATCAACAGTGGTGTTTAGGTTACCACTGATACTCTCTCCTCTCTGGTCCTCCTGCTCTGCAGCTGTCCTCATTACTCACACTAGAAACTAAGATCATCCCGGGACCAAACTAAATCATACTAAAATGGACCCTCTTGGGTAATTTTAGATCCGCGCCTTTATCTAGAACTGCGCCTACTGCCCCCTCTGGTGGTGGTGTTTATATCTATTTCCATTTTTTGTTTAAACTTTTACTTAACATTGTCAAGTGTTGCTTACGCTATAAACTACCTCAATTCGAAAGAAAACGAGTTTTCATCAAAAGCATTGTGTGCAAAACTGATTTTATATATATATATATTTATATATGAGTAGGTGAATGATTGTGAGTGGCAGCCTTGTGTTCAATCGACAATGGTTTATAATTTATCAGCTTGTTATTTATCAGCTTGTTATGGTATACGTCGAAATATAATCTGTGCAGTCTGGTTTTTGATTAAGCCATAGCCATACATACTACTGTCTATAATGTTGTACTAATGGCAAATTGTCAGTAACATTACTTGAACTTAAAGAGCAGCTGGCAGGTCGGCAGCCCCAGTTAACGTGTTGGCCTGGGAAAGTATGACGCAAATCGATGTAAACATTATTTACTTAGAATTACAGCCAGCTAGACTCATTTTAGTAATGCAATGTGCACACCCCAAAGGAATTGTATGGTTTGCTTTAGACAGACACCCAATGTGACTTTTATTTTAGGGAATAAAATAAGGCAGAGGAAATATACAAACATACATTAGCAGAAAACCACATGACCACAGTAAAAGCTATGATAAACCTATAGGCAATTCAGTATTAGAATTGAATAAGGAACTATTACATTGCTGTTTTAAACCAACATTGCTGTGGTCCCAGCACAAACACTGGGACAACTTGACCATTAGAAGGATGTTTAGGAGGACGCAATGTATCCCAGAGACTTTCTCTCCCAATGTTTTTTTTGGCATTGTAATATTATTAGTTATTTTATAAATTATGATCGTCTTTGATGTCATGATCTTTTCCTTGGCTCGTCACTGTATGGCACATTTTCAAGTAGAAGGCTCTCTCTGGGTCTAAGCACTGCAAAACAATATATATACAGAATATATATATATTAACACTTATCATTCATCTTTGTAGAAATAATCATCAAAGTGGAATAATGCAGGTTACCCACATATCCTATCTTCTGCCACGTGTTCCACTTGAATCACTGCTTTTCGGAGAACGGTTTCCACTGATGAACCCATTTTAATCATCTGAAAAAAAGAAAAGACTTCATATTTCATATTGCCCAAATGAAAAGGCAGAAAGGTAGAATATTAGCAAGAAGTATAGCGAAACACTTGTTTAAAACATAATAAAATGTTTTACTACAATGTTTTACTACATTCAACAAAGAGTCTTCATTATGTCAGGATATTGTTGTTCTTATCTCATGTTGAATCCAAAACATTTTGCTTTGAAGCTTTGGAGGGAGACAGCCAGCGGGTGTTTTACCTTATCAATATTTTCCTCTGAAGTCTCGCTTTTGTTTTTCTGGAATTCCTCGTTAATCTTTAACCTTGCAGCTGTAAAATTACAAAGATATGTCAAGATGAATATCAATGAAAGATGAATATCAACAAAGAATGATCCAATTTATCCAAAGTAGAATGCGTGATAGAATGCCAATTTTCCAGAATCAGAACTGATCTTTAAAGATACGGCCATGAGCCAGTGTCCTTATGTCGGCCGGCATGGGGCGACAGCACAACGTACCTGTCAATGCTCTGTTATCATCTTTGAACACCGCCATCCTTGTTCTGTGCAACGCTTTAAACACGCTTAGGACCTTAATATGGACGGATACAATTTTAATAATGATATTCTTCTGTGCTTTCGTATTGCACATTGAGTGAACGACGGCTATGAACGACATAGAAACAAGCTAGATGCAATGTTTACGTTCATGCTGTGTGCACACGGGATAAATTTTTTCGCCATAACGAGATCGTTTAAAGCTCAAAAGCCCATGCAAAATATGGTCAATATCAAATTCCATAGCTCATCCAAAATATCATAACTATGTGCGTTTGTTATCTCACCTTCAAACGGGTGCCCATGTTGACTTATTCAGCTCACTTCCGTCTTGGAAAGTGAGCCAGCCAATCACTGTACACGTTTGAAAAGACTCGAACGTATCCACCAATAGCAGCCCTCCTTAGTATTACACGTCTACAAACGCGAGCGGTGCTTGGACCAAAAGGAGCGAGCACCTAGTTCTTCTGCTCTGTTCACTATGGCAGACGAGATAGCAAAGTCGCAGGCTGCCCTGCCGGGTGGGGATACAATCTTTGGAAAAATAATCCGTAAGGAGATTCCTGTGACATTAATATATGAAGATGATCAGGCAAGTTTTTAATGTTACAAAAAATGAATCGATGATCACCCTCCTCCGTGTTGTAAGGATCTATTGGAAAAGCGTAGGCTAGCTCACAGTAAACATTGGCCTTGCACTTCTGCACCAAATTTGCATTGCATCATACTCCAATCTTGAATCTAATGTAGTAACTATTGTACAACCATTTTTTTAGATAATGTACATTTGACCACGATTTTAATTTATGGCAGGTCTTTGCAATGGCTATACGTTGTATTTGCTTCAGCTCAGTAGTAATTTACTTTTATCTGCAATTTACTTTTCATAATGTTGTCCTGCCTAATAATACTATCTGTACTGCTTGTGTTTCAGTGCATAGCGTTCCCTGATATCGCTGCTCAGGCCCCTACTCACTTCCTCGTGGTCCCCAAAAAGCCAATATCGCAGTTGTCACAAGCTGAGGAAAGCGATGCTGCAGTAAGTACCGCTCCTCATAATGACATTGTCTTGCATTTATATGCTCGATAGAGTCTGACATCCTGACACGAAGCACATGTACACTTCTACTAAGTTAGTCTAAACTTGGCAGAAATAGCCATGGTAATATATTGTCCCAACTTTCCTTTATAAATGATTGCAGTACTGTTGCAGTTCAAGATGTAGTTCCATCTACAGCCAGTAGAGGGAACTCTTTACATGAAATGTGGTTCTTTCATTTTGGACTGTAGGAGCCGTTATGCTGTGCGAAAATGTATATTGTTAATTTTGGCGTTACACTTGCATTAAATCAGAACTTAAACTAAACACCCTGTATGTCTCTTCAGTTGCTCGGCCACTTGATGCTTGTGGCGAAGAAGTGTGCCGCCCAGGCGGGGCTGTCTAACGGCTTCCGGGTGGTGGTGAACGACGGCCCTGACGGCGCCCAGTCGGTCTACCACATTCACCTCCATGTCATGGGTGGGCGCCAGATGGGTTGGCCCCCCGGCTAACCGTCCAGTCTCCCACCCCAAGAGCCATCATGACGTCACTCTTCTCCTCACCAAGTCTGTCTGTTGTGTTGCATCCAGTGGTGTTGTTGTTCGGTTGAGTCTGAAACACGAGACTTGGCATGAAATGAAAAACAGTTGCACATGTTCAATAAAATGCACTTCACAGTTGATGTCTTTTATTATTATGTGTATGTATATGTATCATTTGTATGTCCTACATAATTATGTTGTGGACATTGATTGTAATTTGTAATATATACTTTGCATTGTGTAAAATAGGTTCAGCTAATTTGCGCAGCAGTTTGTGAAGTTATGTTTGAATTCTTAGTTAAAGCTAGCTAAATCAAAACTAATGTCAAATTGACTTTGTTAATTAAAACATGAATTTAAGGCACCTCTGCCAGAGGCAGAGTGGGAAATTTTACTCTGTGTGAAAATATTTCTCAGTATATATAACGGCAACATAATTACAGTCGGGTGGGTATGTGAATGTATTCGGCCAGTCAGCTTGTTAGGGGAACGGGGTACACTTGAGCTACCCTGGGTGCAAGAGTTCAAGCTGTTCTAAGTTGGAGCTGGAGAAGGAACACTTTTAGTAGTCTCTTGACAAAAGCTCAGTTGAGGTCATATACTGTTGTGGGTTTTTAGTTATGGCCATAGTTTCTGTTTTTCCGTCTTTTTTGATAGACTCAGTAGGCGGTACAAGCGTGGTAGATACATGCATGTTATCCCCATGACCACCTTTTAGAACCCATTTGCCCAATTTAGTTTGGTTTGTTTTGTCCCATGGTGGATGCACGGTAAGAAACAGACAGGATATCCTCTCTGGTGTCCCGAACAGACTTCTCCACAGGCTCCCAATCATCCAAAACACTCACGCCAGCTCCAGCAACCACATGACTCCTACACGTCACCCCTCCCCATCCAATAAGGTAGGATCGACTACCCCCCCACCACACACAAAGATGCTGGAGGCAGGGCGGTAGCCTCCCCCTGTCCTGGCCCTCCTGGTAGAGGTGACTCCTGGAGGAAGACAAGTACTTTTATACCTTGTGGATTAATGTGGATAGGATAAGCTCAATGATGGGCTGGAGACTATTCAGTGATGGGCTGGAGACTATTCAGTGATGGGGTGGAGACTGCAGTGATGGGGTGGAGACTATGCAGTGATGGGGTGGAGACTATTCAGTGATGTAGGCGGGGTCTAGGCGAGACCGAATGTGAATAGGTTACGTCTCTCAGCAGAACTAACGCTTCACTTCCACTTCCACTAGTCTAATCCAACGGCAATGAAAGAAACCCCACAAAATCCAAATAGTTCTTGCTTTATTAACAATAAGTAACAAATGTATATAGTAAAGCAAATACAAAATACACAAGACAACATTAACAAAATAAAGAAAAAATAAATAAATTGGTGGTTGTTTGTTGTTTTTTTTACAAAAATTATCAAAACAAATGATAAAGACAACATGTAAACTTAAACTTGAAAAATAAACACGTACCAAGTATTCACAATCCCCCCCAATAATCTTTTGATAAAATAGGGCACAAAAATAGCATGAATAGAAGATTTGTTTTAAAAAGACAGAGTGGTTTCATGGAGTCAAGGCATCTGTAGGCCTAATGTGTCAGAATACCTGTGACTTGACGAGTGCCTTCCACCACTTTCTCTTGCTCTGAACAAAATGAACCACCACAAAATAATGTACAGAAAAGTGCAAAACAACAGAAATTACCTATTAGACAAGAACATTCTTTCCTAATTTTTAACCAGTGCCATTGAATTGTTAACTCTGGCACTTGGAGGTTTTAAAACATTGTACAGTAACAGAACAGTATAGCGAGGAGACACGATGCATTTTGGTACCTAAATCCACTATAGGCAAGTTATCTAAGTACTAATATGCTGTTAAGTCAGCTTAATCTATAACACAGACTATAAGATAAATAGAGGCTTAGAAAATGCGTAGTTCCCCGAAAATAACAAGCAAAGCAGCCACGTTTCTACACTGCCTTTGTGCATATTGTTTGTACTAGGACTCACACAGGAGCGCTCCCTCTCGGTGTAAGACAAGCTATGCAACTTTACACTGTTAAAAATTGGCATTCAAAGAAAGATATGCTACGGGGAAGAACTTCATCTTATTATGAAGTGGTTTTTCCGTCAAAGGCAAATTCAAACTCTGAAACGAGGGCCTCGTGAAAGCTGCCCTGCGTGTGTATTTATAAACGTTTGCTCTTAAAACCGGAAATACTAGCAGTTTTCTGTGGCTCAGTACTGGAGTATCGCGCCACTCAAATAGGTAGATACACTGTTAAAAAAAACCTTTGAAGATATTGCTGAATTCAGATTCATTGTCAGTTAATGCACTACAAGCTAATGTTAAGTATGTATGTTTGTTACACAGTATCTAAATATTAGAAGGAATTCTGTTGAAACATTGCATTCCCAACTGGCCCTTTCAAAGTAAAAAATAGTACAAAGTAGAACAAAAATCCAAATGATAGGACACTTCTGGGATGTACCGTGGATTGAGACTCAAGGGCACTGATTATCAATGTGCTGTTATCCGTGTCGCATAGAGAAAGACGTCTGCCAGTCATACTTTGACATGTACTTCAAGACGGAATAACAAACCTATGGAGACGAGTCTTAAGTCTTTCTTGCTGAATATTTGTACATCAGAAGAAAAATAATGTACAGAAAAGTGCCATTTTCAACTACAAATTCTTGGGCTTCTGCACAAATACAGGTGTACAACATGGAGGGAATAGAAAAAAACATAATTCACAAATGTTTGTATACTACTACTTGTTAGCTTTGGTAGGTGACCTGTATGAACAAATTTAACCAATCGTTAGTTTCCTGAAGGTCGTTTCCTTCTTACAAATCCATACAAATAAAAAAACGACACCAACTTCCAGAGAGGACATTTTGCATTCAGTTGTGTACATGCTACTAGAGGGGGGGCGAGTCAATTCTTCCTTTCAAAATTCCTTCACAAAGCCGGAGAGGAAAGAAGACGAGAGCAAACGGAATGGGGTCGGAGCAAAGTCTGTTCTTCAGGAGACGGACGGATGATTTGCGAGTAGCGGGAATAATGACGATTCATGTATGAAATTGAAATTTGTGGCTGAAAGAACCATATATGAATGACATCCGTAGGGCTTCAACACAACCAGAGCATTTTCAGAGTATAGCGTGTCTGGCTTTGAATAAGTTTGGCTCGGTATCTCATTGGGCACTTTGTTGAGGCAGCAAGAATATACATAATTATTTTTTTTTACTGCAGACTGCTGATAAAACACAAAACATACTGAACACTATATTCGAACAACGTATAGAGTATCTCATATTGCGAGTGAGTCTATGATATCAACGTGTGGTAATATAAGTTGCCTTTCGTGTCTTGGGTAGAGCGGTGGCCCGTGAGGATCGACTGAGGTCATTGAGGGTGTGCTTTAAGGCAAGTTGTGTATGTTGGGTCCAGACACATGAACAAAAGAAAAAAATGGAGTAGGAGAGAAATGTGTAGGAGCCCATAGAGACCCCGGGAAGATGCTCTGCTCTGTTTGTCCACACAGAGTTGTGCCACACGATCAGGCATTCAGTTGGCCAGTAAGCACATATGAAGGGTGTTTGTACGTGAACTCATGTATAGATGTGTGTCAATTCAGTCACAAGATGATACTGTATTAAGCTGGTGTAATCCGTTGAGCTTTGGGCCTGTTTACCGCAATGGTCTAACCTTTCAGCTGGGGCCAGGTTTGAGATCATTATATGTAAATGTGATGGATCCCATTATTTCATCCGCTTAATGTCAGGAGTACGGACACCGTTTATGTCAGTCCACTCTTGGATGTGAAAACGGATCCGCGTCATTCCATTCGATCGGCAGATGAACGTCGCTCACTTCTGAGCTATGGCCTCCTCTCCGCTTGGCCGAATGCGCCCAAACAGCGGTCCTCCTATCCCCGCTCCCATGGCACCCACCACGCTCAGCCCCCTCGCCGGTTCGTGCTGGGCCCCCCCGGACCCAGCCTGGCCCTTGGCGGGGGCCTGCGGCGCTACGGGCCCCGGCATGATCTCGGGGAGGGAGCCCTGGATGGGAGGGTGTGGCCCGGCGCTAGTGGTGCTGCTGCTGGATGGGACTGAGGGTCTGGAGGTCAAGGGTTTGGTGGGGGTCGTGGGGCTGGTTAGGCCCAGGGTGGCCAAGGCATCCAGACTGCCGTCTGGGTCGACCATCACGTCGATCACTGCGGGGGGGGGGGGGGAGAGAGAGAGAGAGAGAGACAAAGAGACAAAGTCAAAGTAAGGTATGTTTGGATCTATATCTGTGTGTGTTTAGATACACTATGTGTATCTAAAAGTGCACTATGCATTGCTGTTCATTTTAGTGTACCTTGAAGCTGTTTCTCCACACGTTTCAGCTCGAGCAGAATGGAAGAGAACTCCTGCACAGAAAGAGAGAGAAGACGAACGATCAATTCGCTGCTTTAAACCATTTCCCCCCTCATGAATAATGAATTACTGTCATTTCAGCCATACTGTGTGTAGCTTCTTACCTTATTGGCGGTTTTCAGGTGTGGGATATCGCTCTCAGACCTCAGTTTGCTCTCAATCTCCTCCCAATTCCTCTCCTTATCCTTGAATAATATTCTGGGGGGAAGAATGGCTTCAGTTTTTACAATATACAAACTATTCATTCATCCTGACGTTCTAGGAAGGTCTTCTAAGAACTAGGCCTATAAGTTGGATCTTTCTTTCTTTCTCAAAGTGAATGGCCATGCCATCTCTCACACCAATAACTGAAACGGTCCAAAAATGTACATAAATATAAATAACATAAATATAAATTGATAATTTCTTGTAATATACGACAAGAACCAGCTCAGCCCTTCACCTAGTGGTCAAAAATAAGAACTATGCGGCCCACATAATAATTTAGAACAAATGTGCTATTACAAATGCTGGAGGAGGACATGTGTGAAGGATATCTACCTGATTTTGCCAGCGGTCTTGTCCACAGACTGCCTGATCTTGGAGGAGAGCTGGGTCACAGACGTGAGGAGAAGACTGTCCAGTACAGCCTGCAGAGACACAAGACAGCCGCCAGCTGAATCACACTGGAGCCCCATGACAACATGTTTCCCATTCAAAACTTTGTTCTCAGCCTGACTAAAATGTAAATGTAACTTATTGTGGAGTGCCATAATATATTTTTTCCAAAGACATGTGTTAATCTCTTAATCACTCTTCATTTATAGAAAAAAACATGGTGATAAAAGGTTAAGAAACAATAGGCCCTTTTCACAGAGGCGCCATCGTCGGTCATAACATAACATAACCTTAAAATAACTAGCCCTTAAAATATACTCTATCACCACTGATAACATTATTTGATGGCTTGTTTTGAGATTCTTATGTCGTGTTTTGTTCATGCTTCAACCTCCTCTATCCTGTATATTTTGAGCACCATGGCGACTCCACTGCTGGTTTCTCAGGAAGCTCAGCAGGGCTGGCCTGGTCCATCCTTGGATGGGAGACCAGATGGTGCTGGAAGAGGTGTTGGGAGGGCCAGGAGGGGGGGCTGCTCATCCCTCTGGCCTGTGTAATATCCCCAATGCCCCAGGATGGAGACAGGCCCTGTGCAAGAGCACCGTCTTTCGGATGAGACGTTAATCCGAGGTCCTGACCCCCTGCGGTAACTAGATTCCATGGCACTCGTCGCAAGAGTAGGGGGACACTAACCCTGGTGTCCTGGCCCAATTCCCAACCTGGCTCTTGTACCAACATGGCCACCTAATCATCCCCTGGTCTCTAATTGGATAGTTTCATTTCCTTAACTCTCCACTGGTAGTGGATGACCCCCATGCCCACTATTCTTCTTCTTCTTCTCCCCCTTTCCTACTC
>OMNO01034311.1:3397-14093 GCA_900303215.1 Trachyrincus scabrus | reverse complement strand
TCTGTTGCTGTCACGTGCTTCACGTCGTCTCTAAAGAAGACGTGATAAGTAATTGACAACACCCACAAAATCACTTGTCTTTTAATTGGGCCTTGAGAGCCACGCCCCCTCCTATCTCTCCTACAGACAGAGCCATGCCCCCTCCTACCTCTTCGTCAGACAGAGCCACGCCTCCTCCTACCTCTTCTACAGACAGAGCCACGCCCCCTCCTATCTCTCCTACAGACAGTGCTAAACCCATGTGCCTACAGACTTAAAGATTAACACTTGGAATGAAGTATAGTCTCCTAAATGCATATTTTCTCCATGACACAGACACAAATGATGATGAATAGTGAGCCTGGTTATGTTTTCAGAGCCACTATTCAGTGAGGAAGTCAGCGGCGGTGCTGGGGTTGGGCAGTGACAGTGTGCAGGTGGTGCCATGTGATGAAAGGTACTTCAGCCAAGGGAGGAGGGTGTTTGTTTGCCCGTCGTCAATGTGAAAGTACAAAAGAACAAAGGGGATGTTTGCTCACCTGCTACTGTGTGTGTGTGTGTGTGTGTGTTGTGTGTGTGTGTTGTGTGGTGTGGTGTGTTGTGTGTAGGTGGGTGGGTATGTGTGTGATGTGGTGTGTGTGTGTGTGTGTGTGTTGTGTGTAGGTGGGTGGGTATGTGTGTGATGTGGTGTGTTGTGTGTGTGTGTATGTGTGATGTGGTGTGGTCTGTTGTGTGTGGGTGGGTGTGTGTGTGGGTGTGGGTGTGTCTTTCCATTACTTTGTTTTCATAGACACATGCATTTTCTTGGAATAAGAGTCTCAAAAAAAGAGCAGTTATTTTTTAACATGTAATTAGCATTAGCTGTTTTTGCGATAGCAGTAGGCTATGTAATGATAGGGTGTACAGTGCATAGGATGATGTGAAAACATGTGCTGATTCTAGAGGGAAGATGATCCCACGGGACCTTGAGTCTTCCATCATGGAAGCTAAAGCAAAGGTAAGGGAGGAGCTTCACAACATGGACAATTGCAGGTTATTCTCTCCTTTCATCAACGATAATGATGTGTACAGGGTCTGGTGCCGTTCTATGTGAACGCTACGGCGGGCACCACCGTGTACGGGGCCTTCGACCCGCTGGTGGCCATCGCCGATGTCTGCGACCAACACCAGCTGTGGCTGCATGTGGATGTAAAGAGCTGCTGTCACACACACATGCACGCACACACGCGCACACACACACGCACGCACGCACGCGCGTCCGCTTCCCAACCCGCTATTTACGATGTTTCTAAGGCTAAAACAAATGTAGTTATTCACCATAGTCTAAACTAAGGGTTTTCTTCAAAAGATCAAACCAAAGTCATGAAATGAGTAAAATGCCTATTAGGCTAACATTAGGCTGCTATATTATTAGTTGAGGCCGTTGAGCTTTGAGTTGCTGAAAACTACTTTAATTGTTTTATTAATAATTTCGTTTGATATGAAGGAGATTTGCGGACAACCGTAATTTGATTTGAGAATTTGTTGCCAACCTTTTCATCGTGCACAGCATGCACGTGACTGCAGCCTATTATCGGTTTTGGATTAATGAACCAAACAACAAAATGCATAGTCAATGTTTGACTGTTAGGCTTTCTTTATTTAGGCAAAACGTTATAAAAATTAAGAAGCTGATTTTAACCAACCCGCCCGCAAATCACCCACATTTTATAAATACCGAAATAAAAGTCTGATCCACAACCGCCTACACCTGTGGTTATAGTTGGGTCACACCGGCCAATTACTCAATCCGCCCATCTCTAACGTACACACACACAAGGCCATTCATTAATATATTTATCATATGTATTATCTTGATGTTCTGTCTTGCTAGGCTGCGTGGGGTGGAGGCTTACTGATGTCCAGACGACACCAGGTCAAGCTGCAGGGCATTGAACGGTAAGCGCATGATGTGCTGCTCTCAAGTTGTTGCTGCTCCTCCTGTGGCACGATGTTCCGAAGTGAGTACAGGAAGAAGTCTTGAGGTTGGCAGACAGCATTGTGGACAGCTCCCATGTCTTAAACACAGAGTACCAGCATCACCCTCAGGCAGGAGGTACAGGGTCCCCCAACATAGGAGTCCTTTATCCCAGAGTCCATTAGATTATTCATAATAATAATGCTGAAATAAGTGATAGGTGTTAGCTGTTGTTTCATCCTGTACTGCGGAGGAGGGGGGATGATTTTTGCCTGTGATATCTTATGCTATTCTGAACAAATCATACAATAATGAGACATCTTATCTTCTCATCTCAGGAAAGAAATCCAAACTCAAGCACACAATGATCATTCAGATATTGAAGCCTCTTTTCTATATCTCTTTACCATCCCCGGCCCTCCCTGTATGTTATTGTAGAAGGTACAAGGTAGCGCTATTTCAGATTGAAAGTTGACAGTCAACTAATTGGGTCTTTCCCAACCTGTGGTCCACAGGTTACTAGGGTACTGCAGGTGGTCTGTGGGAAATGTTTTAAAATATAGATACATTGATAATAATGGTTATGATGTTCAGTAGCTTTAATTGATTGATTGATTGATTGATTGAGGAGACAAAGTAATTGTAAAGCCTCAACAATACAAAGGCCCAGAGGATAACACATAAAAGCAACAGTTTTGGACTTAGGACTCATTGACTAATTGCCAGTGGACATATAGCAAATATATCATATGAATGCTATGTGTTCAGAAAGTATTAAGCATTCATACGAATGAATAATATACTTTTATAGTAATAGACAATTGATGCCATTTAGCAGAAGGGAGAGGAAGGTTACAGTTGATATTAGTCAACCTGCTGGCTAATAATAATCTCTGCATATGTGATGCTCTATTATGAGATCAATGCGTACACATTTGACATGTTACTTGTTATTGACTAACTAAGATGAGCAATGACTCACTGTCCTCCAAAGAGCCTCGTCTGTGACATGGAACCCCCATAAGATGATGGGTGCCCCCCTGCAGTGCTCAGCCATTCTGCTCAAGAAGAGGGTGAGCATGCTCTCAAATGGTTCAAGTTTGCCTGTTTAACAGTATGATCGATGTCATCATCATCATCATAATCAACCTTTATTTATACAGAGAAGCTCAATAAACCCTTTTCACAGCGGTGCCATCGTATGTACCAGGGCAGGGGTAGTAGACTAGTGAAGATAAGTCTACTACCTGTGCCCTGGTACATAAAAGTAGCAGACCCATAATTAGTGTTGAACGACACCTGTGTTTGTCCTACGATGACACCTCTGTGGGGTCTGTTGAGTATTGAGTCCCAGGACACTTTTTCAATAATAATAAGTACAATTAGTACATTTAACTTCCCATACAACTGAAACAGGTTTTTAGAATAATTTATTGTAATAAATGATAAATACAGTAAAAAAAAACACGTGTTTTGTCACTTTCGTAAGCTCCAATTCAATTCTGAAGGACCAAATCACATTCCACCTACATTTTTGTCATGCGCAAATATCCTGTTTTTATATTGCATCATATTAGTAAGATATACTGACATACTATCCATTGTCTGTAAGTTCATATTACAGTTTCCTCTGTGTGTGTGTGTGTGTGTGTGTGTGTGTGTGTGTGTGCACTAGGGTCTGCTACAAGAGTGTAACCAGCTCTGTGCAGAGTATCTGTTCCAGAGTGACAAACACTACGACATGTCCTACGACATGGGAGACAAAACCATCCAGTGTGGCCGGCATGTGGATGCCTTCAAGCTTTGGCTCATGTGGAAGGCAAAGGTACCACTGTTTGTAGCATATTTATGCTCTGTGTGCAGCCTCAATCTGAACAACCTGCAGTTTGGATTCATTTGGATGATCAAGACTTACTTAAGCAATTATTTTCTCCCTAATCCTCTATGAATGACCAAATATGGCTAAATTAAATGTACAAAACATTTGGGTAATTAATAAATTGTTTGTTTGTATTCAGCAATATATTCTTTGTGAATTATTCTAATTATGTATTAATACATTATATTTACAATTGAATTGTGGCTGCAGTAGCTCAGGAGGTATAGAAGGTAATCTGGCAAACAACTAGGGTGATGGTTCGATCCCTGGCTCCTCCTAGCCAAGTGTCCCCGAGCAACACACCTAACTGCTGTTGCCTTGCATGGTTGACACCGCCGTCCGTGTACGAATGTGCCTGTATGAATGGGTGAATGTGAGGCAGTAATTGATAAGTGCTTTGAGTGGCCACAGGTTATAAAAGCATTATATAAATGCAATCCGGTCATGTCATACAGGGCTCAGAAGGTTTTGGATCCCAGGTGAATAAGTGCTTAGAGAATGCTGAGTACCTGTATAAGCAACTCCAAAGGAGGGCTGACTTCAAACTGGTCTTGGAAAGCAAAGTAAGGCTGCATGGGGTTTGTAGACAGAAGGAACCTCCACAACTGCTTGTTTCTTAAATAGTTCCTTGTTAATCATTGGGCCAATGGGTCTTATTTGCATGCACAATAATCATATGTATACGTATAGCATGTGTGTATAGCACATTTGAAAATGCTTTTGACAGTAAGCAGGTTTTATTATTTCAGTATGCTGCTGTTGCAACATACTCATTTATACTTGTTTTTCAATATTCTCCCATTCCTTCTCTCTACTATCCCTCTCATGAATGTTGTCTTGTACTGTCCCCTCCAGCCAGAGCACAGCAATGTGTGCTTCTGGTACATACCCCCAAGTCTCAGTAAGCTACCACCCGGCCCGGAGAGAAACATGAGGCTGCATAAGGTCAGTCTAGTACAGTCAGTGGTTGCAGGAAAAACAAATCAAGTTCATAAAGGCAGCACAAAGCCACTGTCCTGATGGTGCTGAAGGTGTTTGACTCTGATCTTATAATTACAGGTAGCCCCCCAGATCAAAGCAAAGATGATGGAGGAAGGGACAACCATGATCGGCTACCAGCCCTTGGGCACAAATGTGAACTTCTTCCGGTGCATCTTCTCCAATCCTGCCACACAGCAGGAAGATGTAGACTTCCTGTTGGAGGAGATTGCTCGGCTTGGATACAACCTATGAAACTCAACCATTCCCCCAAAATGTTGTCCTTAAAAAGTATGTTTCTCATTTAGTTTATAATCTCATTAGTTTGTCTAAACTGTCCAGATTTACACGAGTCATTGAGTTTTACATGCTTCTGCCAACTGATGATTAATTAAATGCCATATCTAGCCTAGTGGGTCAGTCACATTACCATTTGCAAAGTAATATATGGATGGTTAACCCTCCCAATATAATTGTTTTTCCCAGAATGCGTTTCACTCTTGGCACAAATTGAGCTCATCCCAATACCACATGCAGCACTTGACTGCGAAAATGCAAATGGATTAACCATCTATGATACCACAAGTTACTAGTCAAGGTAACTATCCAAAGACCCATTACGGTTTCTGCATACATGAGTGACTGAGCGGGATGCTACCAACAGACTATGCAGACTCATAATTCACAGTACAGTTAGTGGGCGGATGCAAGGAAGGCAGACAATTAACTGCATGGCCACACAGTGTAACAACATGGCCAGAAACAAGTTCAGTTAAAGTAAATTGTGGCAATTGTACCCATGCATTATCAATGTCTAATGTTTGACTCTCAGAAATGCATTAATGTTTAACTGATATTTAAGAAGCCTCATGCAGGAATATTATCCAATATTTAATAAAAATGCACAATACATTTAAAAAACTATTTAAGTTGAATGTTAAGATTTCAAAAAGGGAAAGGAGAGTCATGTCCGCTCAGCATCTTTGGTTTCTTAAATTTTCACCTGCGAGAAGAAAAACTTTATTTTACATACGGCATAAAACAATACATTCCATTGCAAGTGAAATGTATCGTCAATAGCCCATGAACACCAAAGATTATGCCAACATCTTTGTTATACAGTCATTAAAGTGTAGCTTCCAAACCTTTCGATTTGCCAGGTCTGCCGTAGTCTCATCCGGGGTGTCCATTACGCTGACTATAGGGTTTGTTGGAAAGTATTTGTCTGAAATAAAAGCGTCTCAAATAAAAGCCTTTTAAACATGACAAAAGCCTGATGAACTGGGCTGTTAAACAATAGCATACACATGCCATTTCTATGCCAGCATCATAGGTCTGTCAAAAAACATTTGTTGTTTTTTGACAGACCAAATGGATTACTGTTTAGTAAAAAGTCTGCGCTTCACTTTCCTACGCTTCTTGGAGATCTTATGTGCATGCACACAGTCCTCAGCAGCTTTGGCCTTGTAGCCTCTGCATGAGTCTGAGAAATTCAGGAGATAACATTACACAAAATAAACAAATCCATAGGCACATATAGTGGATGGATGCGTTACCTGAAGTCTTAGATGTGGCCTGAATGGTGCCCTCCTTGTTATGACAGGGACAATTACACTCCTGTAATTCTGTGCACTGGATACCACAGTCCACCTTCGATGGTGAAATGGAGTCATGTTTTTGGATTTCAACAGCTAGTTGCTCACTTGTAGCAGGACTGGTTGCCACTTTCCCATTTAGTTCCTGTTCCCTTGCTCTGATTTGGAGACTCTTTAGACTACTGGAAGGACTTCTCTTTTCTGTGAGGGAGTTTGAGAGGGGGGCTTCTACTTGTTCGGAAGAGCAAGGACTAATCACTCTCCGTTTAGTCACCTTGGATTCCTGGTTCGGGCTTGGAAGAGCCGTGGGTTCAGAAGACCCATTTATATCCACTCCCTCTCCAACATCTAGAGTGGTCTCAGCAATATTCACTTCTAGGAGTATTGAGGAAGCAGGTGCATTGGAAGGATCCATGCCTTGATCACTTTGTAGCTGCTCCTCTTTAGAAGGGGGACTCTGGACACCCATTTGACATATCTGTGGGTTAAATGTTTCAGTAGGAGCACTGGTGTCGACATCCTGCTGGGTTGTCAGGGGAAATGTATTTGAGAGATTTAAATTATGTTGCTCAGCTAACAAACTGGCTGGGGGAATGTACATTGGGAGAGCTTCAGCAGACAATGAAAACCTGCGACTCTGTCTTCTATTGCTTGAATGAACAGTTGGATTACATCTCTGCGTAGACGGCTCACTCCTCTGGACATCCGCCAAAATCTCTTCAATAATAACTTCAGCGTCTAAAATCCCATTCTGCATCAACCAGTCCTGAGAAGGAACGTAGGCAGCCAAGGATTCCACAGACCAAATGGATTCATTCATTTTTCTTTTGAATTGGAAATGACTTGAGAATGTTTCCTGCATTATATCTGTAGCCTCACCATGTAGAGCAGATTCTTCATCGTCATCCTGCACAAGTTCATTATCAGGAACTTTCTGGAATTGGTTTGGTGAATCTATGGGTGTATTCTGTGACATGGAGTGGATGTGAGCCACAACAGAATCAACCAGCACTGCTGGATCATTCAGTGTATTGGACATTGACCGCGACTCACTGATGTAGAAAGGTAGTCTGAGTATCTTGCCAAAGACCTCGCTCTCCTTAGGACTGAAAACAGTATCAACATAATCATCCTCCAATTGTTTGCTCTTTGTCAGCTTGTTGCAGTTTATTTTCTTAGCGAGCTCAACATCTTCAGCAGTTAGCGGTTCCTTTCTCTTTTCTGAGAATTCAGGCGTCACCACTGGTGGTGTCCCACCCACCCAGCTCATTAAAATATCAGGAAAAGAGACCCGTCGTTCTTTGGTGGCGACTTCGTCCTCTCGGTCTGAAGAGCTACATACAGGAACTATACTATCTGAAGAGCACATGGACCACATGTCGGCATTAGGGTCACTTGAATGCCTACAAGACACACATTCCTGACCAACGCAGCTTTTTTTGCCATTTTGCCCTGCCAAAGGGGTCCTGGTTTGCAATTTCATGGCCTTGGGCTTTGTGGAAAGGGTTTTATAGCCATGCTTGACTGTGCCCTCACTGGAGCCCATCTCACCAACCAGGAGGTTACCTTCTGTATCGCTGCCAGCCGCAGTATAGTTCTCCACCGCAGCGTGACTTTGCTTCCCGCCACTGGAGCCTAAAGGGGATGGAGTACTGGAGTTGGTCCCATGTCCAGACTCTGAGCCAGCGAGTGGACTTCTGTCAGCATAACCGTTTTCAGTCCGTGCTGGTTCCGTCTGAACCGCTGAGCTTACAGTCTCTCTCACAGCAGAAACATTAAGTTGTGGCTGGAATCTGTGGTTCTGGTTTTGGCTCTGGTAGGGTGCACTGGCGACAGGGAATTGCGCATGGCGCAAGCGTCGGTAGTTGACCTGTTGGAGGTGAGGTTGAAGCATGTAGCCTGGAGCCTCCAGGTAAGGGTTTGGGGGGAATGGGGGCATGGCCATACCATAGCCTGGGGAAAAAAGGACAATAGATCAAATTCAGACTTAACATAAACAGTTAATCATTGTATATCTAAAAACATTTACTCACCCATTGCAGGGAAGCCAGCGAAGGGGTTATATGAAAAAGGCATGGGCCACTGGTATTGGAGGAAAGGAGGCATAGGTGGAGGTTGAGGATGAGTTCCAGGTGGGATATACATGAATGGGTGGGGAGGGATATGGGTATGAGGATGAGAAGTGCATGGTGTTCCTAGCTGATGGTGCTGGCTTGTGGTTTACATCCCTGGACATACGTCTTGGGGTCCCTGCTGTCTAGTGTTCGGTACACCAGTTGCAGTGTTACACTACAATCCCTAGACAAAAAGAGGACCCCAAACCCTCAACCTAACACTGGCAGTGTTGGGTTCCTCTGTTTGGTCCAGGTTGTGATGACTGTGGTGGTCTAAACAATTAAGGTAGTAAGGTACCAAGGTCCCATGTTAGATCATTACTGTAAATATGTGTAGGCTACAATACACACAAAATATATATTAATTAATTAAAAATGACGTTCTAACAGGCCAATGCATACACCTGTGCCCCATAGACAACATAGCCTACACTTTCACTACTACACAATTACCTATTTACCGCACAACTGAGAAAAATCAAACCAATTACTAACTCTTACATTGTTAAGTTGTCTCTTAAGTTGTCTCAATTTAAAAAATAATGGTTGACAATGACAAATACAGATTTCGAGGTGTGTATTGGTCAATTGACAATGCATGAATGAAACAATGGCATTGTTTTCAAACAACGGCAAGGATTAGACATCATTTGTCTCGAGACGATTAGAATAGAGAATATTGGCGATTCAAATATTCTTCATTCGACAGTGGTAGAAATGTAGGTACACAAATAAAATCTAAACATGTTTTACCTCTTCCAAGAAGGAGCTTACAAAACAAGGAACAAACTAATTAGACAGATAAGCAGATGCACCTGTCACCTTTAGCCTTAAGTAGCTATCTCTCCCACTCTGCCCGAATGGTTTAGTCCGAAGTGGACTGGAGTATGTAGGAGACTGTATAAAATGACTGGAGCAGAAAAAAGTTACTAAAAAAGCTAGGTTGAATAGTTTAGAAGTAAATGTAGTTCCAAACACTGTGATCAAATTAAAGTAATGTAGTATTTATTTCCAACAGTAGGTAACTTTATGTCTATAAGAATAGATTCTCTGGGGTCTTTTGTAGCCCTACGCGTGTCAGAGAATCGCTATTTCTAACATGATGGGGGGATAAATTAAGAAGTGTAGATCTGCCTCATTTGAACCCTAACCCTAAGATTCGTAAATCATTTAGACCGATTTGTGTATAATTAAGTTAGTGTACCCACATTTGACAACTTTCATCAACCCATTAGTAAGTATAGTAACATGAAAAGCATTTGTGAAAAATGATGGCATGCATGTCTTTTCTTTTTTTAACCTTGATCTCTCCCACCCCACACGCACCTTAGTTGTATTGTCCTATTAAGTTGTGAACATATTAGGTCAAAGAGAGACAACAGTATACACAGTACAGACTGAAGTAGAGCATAACAAGAGAACTGGCTGCAGGCTTTAGGTAGCATCAACTCGCAGTGTGTTTAACACGACTGAATGGGAAGGCATCCTTTCTAAGCATCCTTAGAAAGAACCCATTTTGGAGCCTGGATGTTGGGGCCTGGAACCAGTTGTCTCTCAAGATTAAGGAATTACAATGAGGCATCAGCCACTGGATATTCTATTCCATCAGCTGATAGACTATTGTAGGGCTGTTGGCCTCTGGTATACCTAACCGAGGTGCTTCCTTAACAATATTGTTATCAATATTTTCATACAAAAGCAGAGACAAAATAACAAACAAAAAACAAATGTGTATAGACTGAATCATGCATTTCATGTGTAGTTTAAGAAGCTAGAGACACACACACACACACACACACACACATATGCAACATGGGGTCCTTTTAACAGTGCAGTCATTGCTTATTTGAGCAGCTTGGCGGTCGCCATGGAGGTCATGGAGGTCATGGACATAGTGGGCACCGTAATGTCTCTGAATATGGGCTGTGTGATGCCCAAGTAGGAGGGCTTGTTCTGGCTCAGGGTCTCCATGATGGTCTGCCGCATATCCCGAGTGGCGTCGCCACGCACCGCCAGTAAGGCCAGGATGTGTTCCTCCCTGGACAGGAAGAGAGAGGAAAGGGGAAAGGAGTTGAATATTCAATAGGTGTGTGTGTGTGTGTGTGTGTGTGTGTGTGTGTGTGTGTGTGTGCGTACCTGATGTCAGGGTATTTGGACACTAGAGTGGAGACCTCCAGATAGAGCAGTGTGGGGT
>OMNO01034286.1:8356-22079 GCA_900303215.1 Trachyrincus scabrus | reverse complement strand
CTCCTCCTAACTTGACGCTCATCTGCGCAGGGCCAGTAATGCTGTGTAATGCGTTTACCATTCACTTGCGTAACGACCGCGTTTGTGCCGAACGCCAGACTCTGTCCCCACCACCACCACCCCTCTGCTGTCACTCATTCCTCTGCCAGGCATGTGGTTGAGCTCCGGCCGTGGCTTCTCCAGTGTCTCTGCCTCTTCTTAGATACAAAACAAAACAGGATGCTAAATGATGATGGATGATTGACAAGAGACACTATGAGAGAAGGGTGAGGGGTAGTGATGAGAAACACACACACACACACACGATGTTGTCGTCTTTTGTTGACAATGCAAGATACATGCAGAAGTAATGAGCCATGTTACATAACGTGACATAACTTAGCTCATTGCTCATACATTATTTCTGAATTTGTGAGGTCATAAGCATGACAGCGTGATCTTTACATATTCTTACGTTTCCTCAAAATTCCTTAAATGCTCAACTGAACTTCGGTCAATTAAAACCACAGCAGCGATCAGCTCCTCTAAAGCTGTTCTAATACATGCGCTTCTATAATTAGCAATGAATGAAACTCCAGTATGAATGAAACTATAGTCAGTACTCATCCCTACTAAGCGGTACACTCGACTACTAGACGACGTCATGACTCATATCCTATAGTCCCAGAGCAGAATTAGATACGGGGGCTGGAGAGTGTTAAAAAATAACAGAATTCTGGAGAGAGAGAGAGAGAGAGAGGGGGAGAGAGAGAGGGAAGAGGGAGAGGGAGAGAGAAAGAGAGAGAGAGAAAGAGAGAGAGAGAGAGAGGGAGAGAGAGAGAGAGAGAGAGAGAGGGAGAGAGAGGGAGAGAAAGAGAGAGAGAAGGGCGTTGTGAATAACAGGCGAGTGGAGCCAGGATAAACCATGTGCCAGATGTGCTCTCTCTAACCCGTAACACACAGGGCCGTGGGCTGCGCATAGGGACTTTAAAGAGCATGTGTACCGATATTAAACCCATATATAAATATATTAATAGGTTATTCAGATATATAAATCGCTTACTGCATGCCTGTGATGAATGAGATTGACAGGGATACAACGAGCCATCTGTTGTTTTAAGTGTATATGCTAACTGTAGTTAGCTTTTCATAGACAGAGGATGTATCCTATGTGAATATTGTCAGAGAAAAGAAGGGGGGGCACATTTTCAAAGAAGCATAACCATCTCAAACATGTTCTATGGGAAACTTTTTGGTATGGGTTTAAAACACTTCCTCTGGTTTAATTGCCCACTAGATGAATGCCTTATTAATGCACTTCCCTTAGACTTGCCAGATAGTGGACTATATGTAATTTTGCCATAAACATTTTTTAGAAGACCGCAACAGAGGTGCTTCGAGGAACCAACTGATTTCCTGTGTGTCAGTTGGCTCGTAAGGAGCAGCAAGGCGTCGATATGTCCCTAATGCGCCCCACTGCAGCAGCAGCTGCAGCGCTCACAGTACAGGGCCCGTTCACAATAGTGTTAACTGGCCCATCTGCTACATGCAGACCGTAGGGGGCAGTTAACGTCCTCGCAGCCCTCCTACACCCCCCGGTACTGCCGAGAGCCCTGGGTGGTCTCTGTGCACAAACACCTTCAACTGGAGTTCGGTCAGACTAAATTTTATTACACACAAGACCACATTTATTACACGTAGTTATGCGAATGTATGGTTCCGATGAGAACGGCAACAGGCTAGGACTAATCACAAAAACCCTGCCAGTGGAAACACTTTTAGAGATTAAGGGCGTTTTCACATCAGGGACCCGGGCCCAGATCCGAGTACACTTGACCCCAAAGTCCACTTTGTTTGATTAGTGTGAACAACGCTGTGTACCGCACTGTACCCTGAGTCCGCTTGAAAAGGTGGTCTCGAGTACAGTTCATGTGTACTCGGGCACGGTTCGCATCAGCTGTGAAAACTACTTAAGTGTACAGAAAATATTGAGGCTGGTATATGATGTATGATATGTGATATATGAAGCATAGTAGACATACATAGCGCACACACACACACACACACACACACATGTGTGTGGGTGACTGTTGCAACCGGAGGTAGCGGAGGAACAATTTAAAACAGCTCTTCGCATACAACGTTCTTTATGAAGACCACCTTAAAGTCTGAATAGGATTGAATGTTGATATTCATCACGCCTGATTGATTTGTGAACACTTGACACCAATAAGCAGCGGCTCTCTCCATAGTGTTCTCAGTGGGAGTTTGTGTTTTTATGAAAAACACTGAATACTTCCTTTTATGAAATCATTGTTTGGGACACCGCCTATATGGTTTCTGGACCGTTTTCCACCTTTTCTACCCAATTATTTCTTTGCTTCTCTACTTAAATGTACATGGCTCCCCATTCAAAGGCATGATGCCAGCCCTCAGCGACTGTCTGTCGGTGTGCCACTGCTGTGTTACACACACACACACACACACGACTCCCAGGTGAGCTCATGAGATTTCAGTTCCAGTGATGTCAGTTTTGGCTGGACAGCGGATATGGCAGAGAGACATTACCTAACCTGGTCAAATAAACACACGCACACACACACACACACACACACGCATGCACACGCACACAAACGCACACACACATGCACGCACTCAGATGCACACACAGACGCTAAGTGTTGCAATGACAAACCACCACAGAGCCCATTACCTACACAGCTGTATAAATATACATAGCCTTTCCTTCTGACTCAGGTAGATATATGTGTGTGTGTGTGTGTGTGTGTGTGTGTGTGTGTGTGTGTGTGAGCTGCTGTACAAACACTGCCAGCACCTGTTGCTGTGTGTGTGTGAGTCAGCAGTAGTACCTCGAGAGAAATACATGCATAGAAGCCTTGGCTGGACACAGCAGGGAAAGCCCAACACATACAGTGAGCAAAATATCAGTAAAAAACACATAAAATACATTATGTAGTATAGGGCTGATTTAAACATTTATTTCTGGAACTCTGTTGCGCAACTGACCATGGTTCTGTTGATTTGATAGACATAACATACAGTATTATCAATTGATGGACTACAATAACTATAACATATGTTGATATCCATAAATACCATATGAATTCACAGTATCACGCTTAGTGTTATGGACGGTACGTAGTTAGTAATATTAGCTATACCTTCATGAAAAGCAATTGTTTAGTTTGGTCCGCTGTGGCTGCAGGTAGATTGAGTGACTTTGACTTTCATTTCAAAATAAAAGTCACTGTTCACTCCCATTTCCTATTTTTATAATATTAAATGTCTTCTAATACTGCCTATGCTTTACTGTATCCTATTACAGCCGATTACCCAATTTCCCCTCTCCCTGGGTAGAACATGGAGTTCCAGCTCTTTGTTTTATAGAACACACTGACAACTTCAAAACAAGGGTACCAACAAGGGTACCGCACACACACACATGCACACACACAGCTATGTCCTCTCCCATTTGTCCAGGAGCTGAACAAGGAAAACATCCCCCACCCCACGCCATTTTCTTGTCTTGAGAACAAAAATGTCTTTCCAGCTGCTCTGCTTCTGAGCTCTCTCTCTGTTTCCTTTGTGAAGAAATGAGCTGCGTATCATGAACTCAGCTGGTCAGCATGGACAGAGGGAGGGCTGTTGGCGCTGATGGAAGGTAAACAGTGTGCTCCACCGGACCCAGATCGGTACAGTTCAGTACAGACGTATAATTATGTTGCCACTGTCCCACGGTGTCATTCCCTCCTACACACACATTCACATGCATGCACCCACACACACATCCACATTCACCCACAAACATACATACACACACACACACACACACACACACTGACACACTTACGCTTGCACACCCACCCACAAACATACACAACCCCATTGAGACACACATACAAATGTGATTTACTGGGGTGTGGGTGACCAAAAAGGCTCATGTTTATAATAAAATGTTATATGAGGAGTATTCTTTTTACTTGATCAGTGCTCAGTGTATCTTTGTAATATACTAAGTGTGTAGCTCTCTATGGGGAAAAGGCCAATACCTCAGAAGGTCACAAGCCATTTTGGAACGTTTTACTTGGTTTACTGTGTGCAGCCGTTGCTGTTACATTACATTACGTTCTCATTGCAAATAAATGACAAATGAGTCAATAAACACATTCAAACCAGGATAATTATTTCCATGGGGCGAAGATTACTGTGAATACACAAATGTGACAGACCTCCCATACGACAGTCATACCAGTGGTATAGCTGTGGGAGTTCTGGTTCACCATGGCAATAAGAGGCAATTATGGGATGTTTGTAATGTTATTGGCCGGAACTTGTAAACATACGTGTGTATTCAATACCATGGCCTTCCCATCGCCTATACAACCATTTGCGCCAGCATCCATGTTTGGAATTGCATAGCATGGGTGCCTATATACTGCAAAGACAGACGCAACCCACGCAAGCAACCCACCTACACGTAAACACACGCGGTAACACACGTACACTTGGAGGTCCAGGATGTCACTGGAATAGATCATCTGGAATTGACAGGCATTTCCTGTATGTGTGTGCTGTATTTTCTCATGCATCACAGCATAGTTTATATGTGAACAAGATCTTGACTCAGCCCCGGATATTTCTTATCTGAAGTCCAAAGGAATTTCTCATCCTTTTCTCGAGAAATAGATGGGTACTTTATTCATCCCAGAGGGGAAATGAAGGCGTTATAGCAGCTCATGTCAAAAAAAGCACAATATTATTAAAAATAAAAAGGTAAATGACAATATAATACAATATATTAAATGTACATTTAAATACAAGTACAATGCATTAAGCAGGTAGCCCTATAGCCATAGCCTCTTATCTGTGATTGATGTCTGCTTGTAGTCGCTAGTATTACCACTCCAGCAAACTGCCGCCACACTTTTTCATCTATTTCTGTTTCTTATGCAGAAGGTCAAAATGCCCTCCCAAAAGGAACTGAGGTCAGAGTGTAGTCTGGAATTATGACACTGTGGCAGTTAACCCTTGACACACGCCATTGAAAAGGCTCTTCTGGGCTCCTCCGACACCAAGACACAGGCAGTTGATGAGTAAACCGGTTTATTGTAAAGTTGTAGTTGTTTTGCAGGCAGAGCAGGTGGTAAGTGCTGACATGTCCCATGCTCCCCGGTGGTGATGCACTACAGGTGTGCAGCCTCACCCAGCAACCACACACACCCAACTCCACATACACAACACAACACACACACACACACACACACATAGAAAACACACTTTATATTTGTAGACATGTGTAGACCACACACAGTAAAAGACTCACACACTCACACATATAAACTTGCAGTGGCATGTTTGCACAAGACATTATGGGGGAAACATGGAATGGATGTCGTAACCCTGACCTTGACTACACCAAACCCAGACCTACACCACCTAATCCAACCTAATACCTACATTTAACCATCCTTAATCTAATATCTAAAAGTCATTTATTGTGCACCAAGGGAATTTCCAACAAGATACAGACTTGTTGTCTTGATCCAAAGAAGGGCAGACAAACTGCATTTTAAATGAACAAAGACTACCATGTTTCCAGACCGCGTTCTCTTCAACACAAACAACTGTGTGATTCGCATATTAAACACAAGCATGCAGGCGCCGTGTCACACACAAGCAAGCACAAGCAGCAGAAAGCTTCCAGACATATACAAGCACATTCACACACACGCGTGCACACACGCATGCACACAGACACACACACACACACACACACACAGGATTTGACAGGAAAAGCAATAACAATGATTTCTGGAAAATGATTGATAGTTGTTCTCAAATCATCTCTAATGCTGAATCAAGTGTCATAAATCATAACAAAAGGATTCAGGATTTTGAAGGTGGAAAGAATATTTGCGTGACCTGGCATGGCTGCCTGGAGAACATAATTCAGAATAAACCGCTGAGATATTTTACAGGTCAGCATATTCATATTCTGTGGAGAAATATATGATTTCAACCAAATCTAGCAATGAAAGGTTGGAATTTAAAGGGTCTTAAGAGCTTTAACTTTGGGCATATTTAGTTCATAAATAACTACAGCTTCTGTGACCTTCATTGAGTCTGCATGTGGTTCTCATACCCTAAAGCTCTCACTGTTTTTCTCTTATGGAGCCAGATGAAAAAGTATTCATGCCTTTTTTGCTGTCTGTGTGAAATTGTACCAAAGCCATATTTTTGTGTGTGATTTTTCCCCCCTGCCTTTTATCAAACCCTTTTATAAACCAAGGATTTTTACTGAGGGAAATATGCACAACAAGCAATATCTGTATTGCAAACAATACAGCTATTGCAAACACACATTCATGCGCACACACACACAAATATCCCTATGACGATATCAGACAAAAACACCTAACTCCTATAATCTAATATCATAGTAGTAGCCAAGAAGTGAAATATGCTCTGTGTTCTGGCCTAACTGCATCAGCATCACTCATGTTGAGTTAGCAAGTTAAGAAAATGATTCCTTGAAGCCTGACAGACTTAAAATGTAAGTCATTCAAGCACATTCACATGAGACCTTAACAGCTCTCTACCATTGCTGCACCCTGCTTATTTACATGGTGTGATGGTGTGCTATGCTATTCTTATGCGTGTAAACAGATACATCTCTATGTCACACATGCTCTGGTGGGTAGGCTCGGTGTGTGCATGTTTGTTTACTATGCCTTGGGAGAGACATGCTGCTGTCAGGCTTCCATGGAGAAAACAATCCCTTGCAAAGGCAAAGACCTCATCCATCCCATATATAACTGTAGGCTTCCACCATTTGTTGCAATGTTGTAACAGTGTCGTATAAGCCTATATGGGCTGGGCACCTTTAAAGGGTGCAGGACACTTAAATAAAATAAAATCAATCAAAATCAAATCAATGTGGCAAAGAATATGAATAATAATCATTCATTCATCCTCCATCTTATTCAGGGTATCTCTGACTTCCTGTACGGTATTGACTGATTGAATGGCCCGGATGTTGGTGTTAAGGTCAAGAGGTCAAAGTATCAGTGTCGGGTTAACGCGGTGGCTTGGTTTTTCATGCACAACGAACGCTTCTGTTTGCTAACGCGTTACACACACACTTTCAAGAATAGTAAACGCACATCGCTAGCACCATGTGTTAGCCACATTGACTTGACACATTACACTATACACAAAAGTAACACATGTGAACACACACACACACACACGGCAGCAGGCCAGTTTGACCATTGAATGAAAACTAGGGGTGTGTGCGTGTGTATGAGATGGACAGCCAAATAGAGAGTTGCTTGGTATGTCTTCTATTGAACAAGGAAGAGATGGTGGTTAACATAGATATGGTCGCTTATACGCTTAATTTATGACCCATGTCATTTCTTGTGCCCGTGTGTGTGTGTGTGGTGTGTGTGTGTGTGGTCCCTTCCTAGCCTCTTCAACCACCAGCAGATGTTACCGTGACCACCACATGGGTGGTACATGTTATTTCCATCTATCGTGTGTGACCTGACCACTAAAAGGGTGGTAGATGTTATTGTGACTGGAAGCATTGCGGGTCAAGATTGCTGACTAAGACCACCACGGCTTCTTTTCCCTTCTTTCTCTGTCTTTCTTGCGTTCTTTCGATCTAAACTGTGCGTCACTTAACACTAACCACTTCCCCAATGCGTGCTTGTTTTTCTTCCGTCCGCACACAGCATCTGAAAATGTATGTAAATGCATAACGTTCCTTCCATGACTCTGGAATCTGTGCATGCTGCTTTAAAATGGTGGAAAGAAAAGCCGACAAAACGGACGGACACGATGGAGGATGCCTGAAGGTTGAAGGTTCCACTCCACTCAAGTTCTCCACTGGACCCGCCAGGCATCCCCGCCCTGCGTCGTAGAATGAAACCCTTTCTTACTCCTACGCCGCGGGCAGGTGAGACTTTTCCCCAGCGGTGGAGCACTGGTTGTGAGGTTTTCCCATAACTAGGCTCCGTAGAACAGAGCCATTGTGAGGTGGTGCTCTCGTATTGGCTAGTTTAGTTAACTATGCTCTAGTTATGTTCCAAAGTCTTCCTGGAATTCAATATGTCGATGGTTTGCATATATATGACATTCGTTGTAATTACATAGTTGTTGTTGTAGTAGAAATAGGTAGTGACCAATAATATGAATCTATAGTGGATCTGAAATTGGAACCGAGGACAGAGACTGAATAAGTTAATTTATTTAATTCTTTGATCTTGTTGTTGACTAGGAATATGACGCACTGCATTCATTCTACAGTACTTTACTGTTACCGTGCTTCTTGGTGGATTTCTCACTTGAATGGTGGGAAAAACACCCATTAGCGTGCAGAACGTTTGCCATCCGCCCAAAAGGCTGAACATTACTAAGGACGCCTGCTGATTTCTGGATCTCACGCACACACGCACACACACACACACACACACACACACAGACACACACACACCACATGTGTAACATACGAGTTATGGGAAGTTATGGGTGTTTGGCAGGACATCTCATCACTTCTCCCCATAAATATGGAATTAAATGTCAGCGACCGAGCTGGAAATGTTCCCCACCAGCTCCGTCTCTCCCACTTCGGTCCGCTTGACCGCTCAGACACGCCCACTGCCACCGCCAACACCATTACACACTGGCTGAACGGTGTAACCTTTTGCCCTTTTGGACAAAGTACAGCATTGGATATTGCATTTGGGATATTGTTTTTGCATTTGAAAGCCATAAGTTGGTTTACCTCCTCGCGGTTTGTCAACGTATATACAACATGTATCATTTAGAATATAATCACCTAGGAGTGGAATGGAGACAGCTCCATCCAGAAGGCCTAGCACTTGGCATCTAAACAACTGGAGTTGCACGGCTGTCAGCCTTACAAAAGCATACATACATACATACACACCTCAGCGACAAGCATCACGGACAACGCTGTGGTGGAAATACCATCCATGTTTGATCAGCCTTAGGTGGTAGGCAGAAAACCGTGGAGGGACATCCACCATATTAAAACATTATAATTATGATTATACATTATAGTAGACAATAATTCTCCCATTACAGAATAAACTGAACAACGCAGATTGTGTCTATAGGCCCTATGGTACTGTATGTATTTGGAGTAATGGAAGGCGATACTAATAAATACACTGACACACACAGACAAACATCTATATGGGCCTGGGGCCTCTAGTTTCTGTATACACTTTGTCTGTGTATACAGAACACAGACAGAAATAGCAAGTGGACTCCATTAATCCTTAGTCACAAACAAGGAGAATGGCACATTCCAGATGTTCATTTGACTTTCCATCTTTGCATGTAGAGTGGCCCATTAAAACTTCATGACAAAGGTCCACATTAGTAGTAAAAAAGAGAACTGTTATTCCAGAGCTTGTATAAAGTAAGTGACGTTTAGACGTTTATATATTTGTATATACCATCTTTAGATATAAGATAAACATATTGTATTGCTTGTGTGTATTTGAATACATTGTACATGCTTTTACGCCCTCCTGTCTTTTTCGGCTTTAGTCAAATGCAAAAGACTCCATGCGCCACCTGGTGGTTAAAGCCAGCACTGTGTTGCACAAGACAGAAGTTATTTGCGCATGCTTAACACAGAAAATGGCAAAAGAAAGTGGCGTTTCATTCAGGATCAACATAAACAATATAATTTCCGTCCTAAATATTGAAACATTAAACAGTCCTTTTATTCCCCAGGAAATGTGTCATGACGAGTCATAATTCAAGCATTAAAAAAACAAGTGGAAACTTGGCTGTCGTGAGGTCGCTCATACGGCTCAAGCTAGGATTCTAGGATTAGTGGTGGAACAAACAGAGCGATTCACCATTGACGTGTTCTGGCCTGGCCAGTGGCCATCTGTATTTTTGGCAGCCTAGAACACAGCTTATATCCCAATTTTGTCAGAAAGGATTTTTCTTTATCAACAGGCGAGAGAGAAACCAATTTGACAATTTGCTTTTCTTATTTGTTGTGGAAACCTGTCACCAAGTTGTATTCCTGCATAAGCTTTTAAGTCATTATCTGCTCAACACATATGGTTCATTTAGTACTGCGTATGCAGCTAGATAAGGATTGGCAATGTTATCCATGCAATTACTCGGCAGCAGCCACTGAGTCACTGGGGAATATACAGTAAATAAGGCTGTTTGTAGTGTATTATTAGTTTGGAGTAATGGGGATGTCTACTGGAAGAAGATTAACAACTTTAACAAATAACTGCCTGTGGCAGGTGTTGTCAATTCCTAATCACCTGTAACAGGACCCAGAGAGCTCTTATTTTTGAGTTAGCACAATTTAATTAATATTATATGTGTTAGGTGTGGCAAGCAACAACTACTAAACACTAAAGATAACGTAGCATATATGAAACCACGAAATACATTCTGTGTCCACAAATTCAAACCTGGGAGAAAACTGGGAAAGTTAGTAGCTATTCAAACTATGATTTTATGGTTGTATGGTTGCAGAAATATGTTCACATCTTCATAAACAAGGCTGGGGTCAACTCAAGCATATATATATGCTAGTATATACACTTATCTCTGCAGGTTCTAGACATAATAATAGACAACATAATGCCTGGACTAACCTCAACATATCGTATTAAACAGAAAATAGTCATGAATAAAGCTCAAGCTACTTTTTGAAATCCTGCTTTAAATCCTGGCCACCGAAAAGGACATTTTTATGTCGAATTGAAAATAGGATATATTTGGCACAAATCACAAGCAGATGAACATGCGAGAAGGTAGTTTCCCCTGCATTTTCTGCAGCTTTCCAGAGAGCATGTACGTATGCCTGACAAGACGGATGTATTTGGACTTGGAGCTGTTAGTCGACACAGCAACACAACAGAATCCTTGGTCTGACACTGAGTTACTATGTTGTATGACGAAGCAGCTACAGTTAATCACTGAATGCTGGTGGTTATGACGAAGCAGCTACAGTTAATCACTGAATGCTGGTGGTTATGACGAAGCAGCTACAGTTAATCACTGAATGCTGGTGGTTATGACGAAGCAGCTACAGTTAATCACTGAATGCTGGTGGTTATGACGAAGCAGCTACAGTTAATCACTGAATGCTGGTGGTTATGACGAAGCAGCTACAGTTAATCACTGAATGATAGTGATAAGGCATGCGGGGAAAGATTTAGTTTCTTCATGACATTTTCTTGAAACTCTAAAACGCAACACTCTTGGGACTGGATATTCACAAGCCGTCTTTTTCAGATGAAAACATAAGTGGCACGAAGGCTGTTGTACTCCTAAGCTTTCTCTAAAATGATATAATGAAACAGAAATAACTAATTTCCTGAGTTACGGTCAGATGAAACTGAATGTACATAGAAAAAATTTATTTTATCAACATAAGGAGATATAAGGAGAACACCAAAGAAATTTCATTTTAATCTTTACGTCAAATTGTTTTATGGGTTTTTTTGACATGCAAGCTCAACAGACAAATTGTGAAAAAAACGATGGGGTGGGGGGGTAACTTACACCTATTTTGTGTGCGTGTCTATGCACTAATAACAAAGTGGATGAATCATTTCATGACTTGTTAGTTCCTAACCAAAAGGCCATTCAAATTGGCCTGTTGGTTTGGAACCAAGGTCAGCCCTGTGTTAACAAAGCTCGCCTGTGTTGGTTTATAGACTGCCATCTCCGGTGTGGGCGAGTCCAACCAAATGTTTTTTTTTTTTTCATGTTGGAGCCAATGAGTGCACAGACAGACCAGGGTCTGGACCGCTGTCTCTCTCCGACCTTGGCTCTATCGCTGCTGCAAGTGTCCGACGGGCAAAAGTTTCGGTTGGTCTTCGTACGAGGTCCATGCACCGTGAGGCAGAGCGGTGGGGAAGCGGCCCAACAATGCGTTTTGTTGATTCTTCAAGCAGGGTGGTTCTCATCTTGTGTGGTGTACAGCACTTTACATAAAATCGTCAGAATCGTAGCCCCCCTGCGGAAAACACAAAAATAAAAGCCACGCTATGTGATGCGGGTGTTCATGCTCAATGTCCACCATTTAAAATGAGGTGCTTGGAGCCCAAGGGAACGCGCTGACAAATATAATATCCAATGTCTAGTCGACATTCACTGTGATTTATCATGCTCTGTCCTGAAGCTGTCATCTGCGTCATCCTCGACACATTTTCTGGTCCTATCCTCTATAGCCGTGGGCGTATAAGACAGTGGGCGCCTACGCCTGTACTTGCATTCACGGTTCCTTGTTGGTGATTCTGCATAGAGATTGTCAAAATGACTTCTCACCACAAATTCATATCTGGTGATCACTAAAATACAAAAGAAGATAGTCCATCTTCGGTCTGCTCCATGTTGTTTTCACCGTGGCCAGAAATTAACCGGAAAACGTACCAAAGACAAAGCGGGCCAATCACTGTCCTTGTGGGATTGCATTTTTGCTGAGAGGTGCGTGTTAGCTACGGAGGTGCTCTGTGGCCTACGGCAGCTACTTCACAAAGAAGTATAATTTACTCTTAATCTCTAATAATTTTAATCAAAGTGGATTCGTCCACAATTTCTGTTGAATACTCACATACTGTTATGTCACTTAAACGAAAGGATGGGCTTTTAGACAGGCAGGGCAATTACAATAGTCATTCAAGTGAAATTATATACAAGAACAATACCCAATAGTTTTAAGACTGAATTACGGCCTTTACTTTAAAAGGCAGATACATATATAGTCTTACCTCATTGGTTGTCATATTGTCACTCGTCATGAGGGAAGAGTAATTCCTGCCCCAAAGAAAACAGTTCGAATTGAAGGCACATATTTTCTTCAGAATGTATTCTTTAGCTTTACTTTTTTTTTTTTAAGTAAAGCTTTTAAAAAAAAATAAACCCCAATGAAAGCATCAAGAAAATTCAAAGGGGAGCAGAGAAACAGACAAGCTCTTTGACTCATTATTTTGGCTTATGATAATAACAACAGCAGCAGCAGCAGCAGCAGCAGCAGCGTGCCTCTCTGCATCGTATGCCCACCTGAGTTCCTCCATTTCCTTTTTCCTCTTCACCTCGTCCTTCTCGCGTTTCTTCTGCTCCTGGAGCTGGGCCTTCTTCTCGTTGCGCTCCTCCTGGTCGCGGGACTCCCTCTCTGCTGCCAGGTCCGGGTGCTGCTCGTCCTTCGTCTTCTCCAGCCTGTTGACGATCTCGTTGATCTTCTTCTCCACGGCCACCAGCTTCACCTGTTGTGGGGAGCACAGATTTAACCATTATTTACCAGCACTGCTCTGGCGATGACGACAACCCATTATGTGCACAGTAGTGATCACATCGCTAGCCAATCAAACTGCACTAATAACAAAACTTATGAACAGCATTAAGAGTGTCATGTTTAAAAGAGTGCCTTGTTTAGAAAAGTACCAGACTACTAAAAATCTAAACTTAAGACACAGTGCCATCTCCTGTGAAACCTGGGTCATTGCAACTGCCTCTACTGACCTCTTTCTGTCGAAAGAAGCCGATTTGTCCCACGTCCATCTCTCCAGTCTTCTTCAGGTTGGCCCAGGGTGTGTACACAACGTTGATGTTGTTCATCTTACAGCCTGCAATGCATATAAAACACCATAGTCAGCAGTGTACGGCTAAGAGATGTCCCCTGAACAAGCCTTCATCAATAAAAGAT
>OMNO01034173.1:3358-14612 GCA_900303215.1 Trachyrincus scabrus | reverse complement strand
GCGCTACCTGAGACAAAGTGACATATAAAGAATGAACAAATGTACATTGTACAATCCACTGTGTATAAGTTACCCATAATTGAAATAACAACTAGTGCAAAGAGGTATCCGTAGTGGCCCAATGTATAAAACAAAAATTAACAACAGTAATATATATTCCTTATTAAATTTTTTTTTTTTTAATCAAATTGCGAGGTTTTACGGCCTCCTTTCGCAGGGTCTTGTTTTTGCCGAGTAGAAGTCATTTTGGCCGGTCAAAAATCAAAATAACTCAGCTAGAGTTCGCTAGAGTACTTTATAAGTACTTTATAAGTTGTCACATACTATTAGTGAGCCAAACTGCACAATGAAAAAGTATTTTAAAGTCACTAAAGGGCACACGTCTACTCGCTTCCGTGCTCCATAGCGCCCCCCTGCATGAACTTCTTTGACATTGTACTGGACTTCATGCTGATGGACGCGTTTAAAAACCTGGAGAACCCCCCCTCGCCTATTGTGGTCTTACTGACGAACCGCTGGCTGTCGGACAGCCGCAAAGAGAAGGTGAGTGTGACGTACACGCCCTGCGCTACAAGGTGCTATATCTGTGATTTTGTACATGGTCTTGTACTAGAAGTGTGTGTGTGTGTGTGTGTGTGTGTGTGTGTGTTCATAACAGGTGCTGGCTACCATTTGCTCGTCCATTCTCAAAGCTAGCCGGCAGTTTCTCATGGTGAGTTAAAGACCGACGACATTAAGCTCCTTGTGGTTTTTCTTTAAGGGGATTTTGTTGCCTTTTTTCCTGTGACACTCATGGTGGATATTGTGACTGTGGCTGCATATCCACAGGTTCCTGATGGCTTCATCTCTCACTTCTACTCCATATCGGAGCCGAGGCAGCAGCTCAGAGAAGTGTGCACCATCTTTAAGGTGAGAAATATGGTAAACAACATGTGTTACACATGTGCACCATGTCATAGATAATGCCCCTCTTTGGTAGATGTTTGTGTCACAGCCACATATCTTCTTAGAAACCTTACAGTTGTTTTCTCAAGGAAGAATGTATCAGAAACAACAATATAGAAACTAACTAAACTCTCTCAATAATCAGAAAGTTAGTGAAACTATACGTGTTCTTTTTGCTCTTCAGCAACAAATAGTGCAGTACCTGAAGGACATGTTTGACCATGACAAGGTCCGCTTCACCTCGGCCCCATGCCTGGCCCAGGACATCCTGAGCCTGTCCCATCGCCGCAGCGACATCCTCCTGGGCTACCTGGGCATCGATGGCCTGCAGGAGCTCAATGGAGCCCTGCCGGCCAGAGACACAGAAGGCTCTCCAGGGTCCTAACTCTCACCTGGTGGGAACAGTGAATTGGTTGGTTGGTTTGCTGGTTGGCCCCATTACAGGATATGTACTTGTTGGGCTGCCCTTTGAGAAGAAGAAGAAAGGAGAGAAGAATAGACTGCTGTTTCTGTAGTGTTGTAGAAACTCATGCGTCGGACTGAAGAGCAAACGCCATCGCTTGCTTTGTTTATGTTAGGTCATACAATGCTGTAAGAAAAAAAGAAGCATCAAACTACATTTTTTAAAATCAGAACATGATGTCATTTGACCTCCCAGGGAATTAAGAAGATGAGGAACCTCGAAGCGATTTACATCTACCTATACAAATTGGTTAACCACAAGGAAGTCCCCAAACTCAGAAGACAAACAAGCATCAGTGTTTAATTGATTTAGATGGGCCCGTAAGATTGTATCTGGAACCTCTGATCACAAATTGTCACCCTATTCCCAATGTCACATGTATGTCTTAACTCTTTTAACTATTTATTTATGCAGACTCATGTGTTGCAAGTCATTCCCTCCCCTGAAAAAAATGGTGACATGTCCATGACATGTCACCGGGATGTCACGGGAGATCTGAATGTTATTTGATATTTAGTCCATGTTCCCTTGTGTTTAAGAGACATTTGTTTGTGGAGAAGTTGTATATTTTTAATAAAAGGTTCATCCTTGGTCGAAATGTTTTTGATAATCTCCAAGCCAATCAAGCTGATTCCGTAATTTCTGCAAGAATAATAAAGAATTACGTTATGCTCCTTGATATTTGAACTGAGGCAATTGAAAAACAAACTAACCTGTTACTGAAAAGATTATGATATCGAAATGCTGCATATAGTAACACATTCTTTTTCTGTCTAGTATGTATTTGAAAAGATCTATATACTATGCCTATTTTTTCCCATAATAGAATCACTCACTATTATATCTTATGCAATCTATATTTCCTGCCTTCTTCCTTTGTTGTCTTTTAACCATCACTCTTGTTAAAATTGCACACACTGAACTTAGAGTAAAGTAAAATGTACTCTTACTCAGTGGATAGGTGTACAGGTATAACTGGTACTCTTCTCCAAGTTTCAATCTTGTTCTCTGTTCCAATATGTGCTTTGCCAATAATATTTTAAACTGAAGCTCCTGCCTTAATGTTTTTCTCATAGAGAATGGTAATTTTTGGAGATGGAATTGGTCAGTTCTATAACTAATTTGTAAGTTATGAAAATAAGAATATATAGTAAAGTAATATATTTACTTTTTAAGTGATTGGGCACATCACAACTCAGAAGTGCTTGTACATATGTATGTCATAGCATGACTATTTTGGTTTCGAAAATCAGAAGAATACTTTAGTTACTATTTTCTCACATAATTTATTGCAAATTGCAACAAAAAAATGCTAGTTTACTACAGAACATATATTGAACAGTTTAAGAGACAGATGGCAATTTCCGAACAACAGTTTAGCTTGGGAATGTAATAGAAATGTGGATACGAAACAGTCAGTATATTACCATGCAAAATATGCACTGATAACCCAAATGTCTTCTCGTCAGTATACAGAAGCACAGAATGTCATACAAAAAAGGTTACTGGTATATTAGAGCTAAACATTCTGTAATATTGAAGGGTATGATTCCATAACTGTACAATACATTGTTGTGTCTTGAAAATATCTGGTAAACTTTTCAATGGTAAATTCACTTTATGTGAGAGAGGATGGTTTATTCTTAAAAGGTGTAGTTCAAGTATATTGCACTTGTCACAGTGAGGAGATTTCTATAGAGTCTCAAACCATACTGTGTTTATTAGTGTAAACTTATGGTGTTAACGCCCCACTGTTGATTACAAGTCTTGTATGAATCATCCTGTTTATATGATAAGATTGTGCTTCTTGACACGGAAAATGAACAAGGTATCCACACTTGAAACTGAAACGTAACTATGAGAACTATAATTATGTATTTGCTGTAGGACAATTCCTGAGAAAAACAACCTCGACTCATAAATCCCATAAAAAAATGTTCATGACCTTTCCTTTTTTCTATTTTATTCTTTTGCTTGTTTTCCACTATATTGTTATTGTAAAATATTTGAATAATATTTGATAAGCTCAAAATGGATACATATCATACAGAAAATGCTATTTTACAAGAAATATATTATCCTTGTTTGAAATTGGTTTAGCAATTACATGATCAGAAAGCCCAGAGCAGATTTTTCAAGAACATTGCATTCAGCATCCTTTGCATGTGTCCATTATAAAATTAGAATTTTAATCTATAGATAGGAATACACTTTTTTATTTTTTACAGAAAATAATAGATTTGTCTTTACCTAAATTGCCCCGTAATATCAAGATATTATATAAAAAAAGATGTGTTATGTTGGCAGGTTCCCTATAGACTGTCTTTTAAGCTCTTGTCTCTTTCTATTGTGAAATTATAAGGCAGCAACATTGTGCAATTTCTATTCCACGTGTTACACCTATTATTATTATTATTATTATTATTATTTAATGTTCCAATGTATTCTCAATCAAACATTATGGGTCATTTTTGTTGCAATTAATTTGTATTATAATATATAAACTGAAACTCAGCCAATGTCAATCTTTGTATTTACATCATTTTGTCTCTTACTGTTGTTTTGTTTCATCAAATAAAAAACAATGATGGACAGCTCCAGCTGCAGTGTTTTTAAAATGTTATGGGTTAAATTGGTATGGGTTGAAAATAATGCAGACATGATTACCCCACCCCTTCCCCTTTTTGACGATTTTAGATTAAGCTGCCCTATGATTTTATCCTGTTACTCTTTTCTCTCTCTCTTATGGTTTTCTCTTAACTCCATCAAACACCATTCAATCTGTGTTGGTTGGTATATGCTTTTCCCCCACATGTGACGTTTACAAACGACTTCTGAAAGAATAGAGGCAAAGTTTGGAATTTGAGTTAGCTTATTTCCCCTCCTGCTTTGTTTAAGTAGGCCTACATTCGCAACTAATAATATGCATACTGTGCACATAAGCGTCAACGAACAGAGGAGTGATACTCTGGTTTAGTTCCGTATGATCATCCTTCACATTAAATTAAAAGCACTTTTTTTCAAATAGTCCCAATTTGTAGTCTTTCATTAAAATAAAATTAAAATAAACGCTGTATTGCTTGTAATGTATCTGGTCGTTGAGCAAATGGCTGATCGAGTTTAATAATCAAATCAATCGTTTATTTTGTAATAATAACAAATGGCATTCATTTCATAAATGGTTATTATGGCATCAAACATTGTTACGTTTCTCAATAGTGCAATTTATTGCTTTCATTTCATTCCACTATTTGTTCATTCAGTAATTCTTGTCTATGGGTAAAATGATCCTTTTCAGTATCTTGCTATGATTGGATAATACCTCTGCCATCGTAACGTGTTTGAAAACAGAAGTCTTTTGACTATTGGTTAATGCGTTTCTTAGGCGTTTCACTGTAATTGCCCGGTTGTGTCCGGGTAAGATGGCGTTGGAAGAGCAGTGCTCGGCACCACCACAATGGCGGTCAATATCTCTTACACACGTAGAGTTTCCAAAAGGTACGTTAACTCAATCTTTAATTTAACCTCATTATTTCTATTAATGGAACTTCGTTTTTCTTAGTATTTTGGATAATGTACTAGTGTATGGACATAGCCGTCAGTACGTTGCCAAATAATGAGCCGATAGAAAATACTGGGTTGAACGGAGGATATAACCTAGGCTGCAAAATTGTGAGCCAATGCCGCATGCGCACTTGATAAACTATCCACAATGATGGCTATCAAGTTAGCTAGGTTAATTTCGACATTGACATTTGGTTCGGAAATTGTTCATCTAGTAGTTTAATGGTAGACAAATACACATATAATTTCGACCACTTTGTACTTTGATATACTTTCCTAATCTGTTCGCTGAAAGTAAGTGTTAACATTCAAAAACATTGGATGGTTGGATTACAGATAGGATGCAAAACAAGTAACTATCTTCTCGCTCGAACCATGATTTCTGTAGCATACCATTGTGTTTAAGAGGTCCTCGCATATACTGACTTGACTTGCAATTAAAAGATATGTAATTCCATTTTTTGTGTTTAGAGTTGAATCGTTGTTCATGCATATGCTGTTCAATTGTTCGCATGTTGGTCTGGATAGTCGTTTGATACAAAAGTCCAGTGTACTTCACCCACAAAAATATTCTGTCGTTCTCTTTTAGACGATCTAACTGGACAAGTGCTGGCCTACATTAGTCTCTTGCCCATAGCAATTCTAGTGGGCTTTGTTACACTCATAGTGTTCAAACGAGAACTGCACACGGTAAGTTGTCACTCATAGAATTCATTAGAGATTCCATGGTAAAATTTGTCTTTTTCCTAATTACTCAAGTTCTGATTAGCCCTGGCTAATCAGGCCTGTTCTCTAGAGGGTAAGGGTGGGAAAAAAAAGTTAATTGCTGTCAATTATACTTCTATAGATTTCGTTCTTTGGCGGACTCATCCTAAATGAAGGGGTGAACTGGCTGCTGAAACACATTCTGAAGGAGCCACGCCCATGTGCAGGTAAATACCGTTGCAGAGAGGTGCTTCTCAAGTACCACAGTACATGCTGGATGTAATCTAATACAAAGTACTACTGTTTTCTTTTTTAATTTGTAGGGGCGCATACTACGCTGAACACAGACTATGGGATGCCTTCTAGTCATTCTCAGCTAATATGGTTCTTTGTTGTGTATTTCTTTCTCTTCCTTTATTTAAGGTGAGTTTCATCATTTGACTATTCTATCAGTTGTAGCTGTGCTGGTTTCTGTGTAAATGTGAAAAGCTGATGGCATTGTGTAACAAAAAGTCAAAGGCTTAACTTCATGCTCAATACAAAGGACAACCTGGAAAGTGTAATTAAAAAGAACACTAACATTGACAATTTGTCTGAGTCAAACAATATATATCATGGGGGCCAGGATAGTGGCTAGCGTATAACAGACTCACTTCTGAAAGGTTCCGTGTTTGATTCCCAATGTCCGCAGCCTATCCGTAGGCATCCTTGAGCAAGATGCTTAACCCCTACCTGCTCCTTAATGAAATGTATTTTAATTCACTGTAGCTTTGGATACAGCATCTGCTAAATGACCAAATAGTTAATACCTCTATAATAACCACTTTATTACAATGGAGGTTTCCATACTGTACATTCATGCTCATTTTAACTCCACATCTGGATGGCTTACTGTCCCGTCATCACCAGACCTGTTTCACTGGAACATGAGTTCATATGTCAGTGTCAAGTAATGTGTTTTCTTGTACCCAGAATGCATCAAACAAACAATGCTCGGTGTGTGGACCTGCTGTGGAGACACATACTGTCCATTGTCCTGTTGGGCGTAGCCTTATCTGTTTCATACAGCAGGTATGTTGTTTCACTTTCTTTTTTAATCTAAAAAAGTAACCATTCTTTAAATGTGATCATTGTATTATTTCAAGTCGTTTAAAGGAATAATACAGGCTAAAACACTAAACATCGATTTACTATTCAATCCAGGGTTTATTTTTCCGATATGTGTAATATTGTACAATATCGTCATTTGCAATTTGTCACTGGCTGTCGTGTCAGGCTTCCCGCGATCTGCTCCAGTGTGCCATTTTCCTACGTTACCCAGAATGCCTTTTGCTACCCCCTCTCAACATCTGGAGGCAACATTCTGTAAATTTATAAATGTAATAAATTAATCAAATGTTTTTTAATGATGTGTATATATAACAGGCTTTATTACTAATTGTGAAAGCTAGCTAGACATTTGGCAGTATGCTATGATACAATATGCCACACAGGTGATCAAATTTCAACCATCCCTTTGTGACAACGGCCGTAGGAGAGCTGGTGACTTGGCCGGGACGCTGGCAACGTTAACTTTAGCTTAGCCAGTGGTGCATTCTAGAACAATCGATGGCAGTTTTTCGTTGTTAGATTTCGATCCTGTACCACTCGCTTTCGGGGAAAAACTCAAAGTCCCAAACTGAAAAAAAGAAACCTTTCACAGAGTTGTAGCCAATATTTATGGTGAACATTTGGTTATGCAGCTATCAGAGGCTAGCAAGTTTATGCTCCAAGAAAAAAATGGATATCCAATGAATCATGCCCAACATGTGGTCCAGGACCACATGTCGAAATCTAGATGCATCGGCCATATCTGGGCTCCCCACTGCCAAAACAGACCAAATTGGCCGGGTTAAAAGTGACTACCAGACCGTTTCCTCTTCGAACGAGGCCATGCTTCGGCAGCTGTATGGAAATCATGGCCACGCCCCAAGCCAAACGGCATTCTGGATTTACGAGGCTGGCAAAAATGTTTGTCCTCTTACTAAATTACTGATTTCTCGCCATAGGAACATTGCAAAAATGTAATATGCAGTGATTCTGAGACAGAACCCCTGAGTTGTTAACTAATATCTGATACTTATGGTTGATGCTACAGCGATTTGAAGACATACTCTCCTATTAAACTCCATTGTAACTACTGCAGCAGTGTCTCTGTGTGATGTAATAGCATCTACAGAATTAGATGTATTATCCCTGTAAATCTCGCATCAAAATGGTATTAAGTCAAAATGGAAAACAAGTCTGGTGCAGCAGTGTGAATTGAATTTGTTAATCTAACACGGATAGTTTTGTTTCTCTTTCAATCATGCTAATCTGTTGTTAGTTAGCCTACTTGATGGATTAAACTGTCCGATTTTTACCCAATGGTACAAAATATGTGCAAACCCATTGGTTAATAATGGCCCATATAAGATAAGGTTTAGACCAGTGATTCTCAACTGATGGGTCGCAAGTGCATTTTGAGTGGGTCGCAGAGCATATGCCAAACCTTAATCTTTAGAAAGAAGCCCATGAATTATATAATGTTTCAATGTTAATTCATGTTTCAATGGCTTACTATTTCATTGAGTTTAGCCCCAATTGTTGCAGCTTTTTGTTCCCTCAATGTTTTTAACAGTACATGAAGGCATTGTTGATTACTACAATATTGGTAAATACATTTTTTATTTTTGGGTCATGACTTAATGACACGTGGGTTCTGAGGCTAGACCAGTTGAGAACCACTGGTTTAGAGCATACATGTACACCAAGCTGCAGCCAGCGAACAAGAAATTGCCTGAAGATGTTAGTTTAATGGCTACTGGATGCTGTTCTCAAAGAGTCTCATTGTTTTGAACAAATTGGGCAAGAATGGCAATGTCTATGCATAAATACCAAGTAATGCTTTTTGTTTTTTAACAGATTAAATCAGATTGCGATCTGACTAGATACTTCAACTTCCTCAAGTACAAACCCTGTGGTCAACTTTTGAAAGAGAAATAGTTTATTGAAAGACTATTGAGTTTCAAACTACGGTTAGTTTGGGGTGGTGTGAACGCTCATTCGATCTTCGTTTATTTCGTGCGGACCAAATAAACAAACTCTAGTCCGCTTGAAAGTGAACTTCCAAGTGAACTCATGGTCCGACCCAACTATAGGAAGTGAACCAAAAAACAATGCATTGTGGGTTGAATGTACACTTTTCCCGCAAACTAAACATATTCAGCCAGGTATATGTGAACTTTTAATGAGTCAAATGAGTCGCGGTCAGACGTGGTGCAATCAGGAGGTGAAAGCACTCATTGAAATATGGTCGGACGACTATATAAAGCAATTGCTTGTGGTCACTCACAAAAACACTGATGTTTTTCTATTATTCAGTGACAGAATGGTGGAAATGGGGTTATGTTTAATTTGTAGGAACACCAAAGCAAAATGAAAAAACCCAAGACCGCGCAAAGCTGTTGTTGCTCCCGTTATTATTGTCCCTCGAATTTTTTGTAGAATCGATGAGCAACCCGTTCAACAGCGTGACACGTGTTTACATTGTTTGGTTCGCTTGACAAAGTCCAGTGTGAACGCTAACCGAACCAAATGAAAATGCAACAAAGTATCAACTTCACCCCTGAATCGGACTGAATTTACCGAACTATAGGTGTGAAAACGCCCTTTCTTTTTTTACTGTTGCGGAGTGTTTGCCAAAGTCTCCTCGTAAAGCATTAGTTCTCTTAATAATTATTATTTTCTCTTACCCATGGTTAATATGTAAATGGCGAGTAGGGGACTCCCCCGCCCCCTGCGCATGTGCGAATATATCGGCAATTGCCGCTTATTGGGATGACCGTGGCTGGTTGGAAAATTTTAGTAACCCTAATCAGTTCCTTGCCAAGGTTTTACGTGACCGCTCCAGCCCCCACCGCTTCTATATGCTGTTGTCCAAATTTGGAGTTATCCAGTTTCAATTGTTTTCATGCGGTGATCGTGAAACCAAACATTTGGCTTCAAAACATTCCTTCAGTATCCGGATATGTTTTCATCAGACACTACATCCATATATTGTCTCTGATGAAAACATAGAGGCACTACATCTATGTGTTCACACAGTCTTTGGTACAAGCTGCTGTTGTCTGTTCTTTAGAGTCTACCTGCTGTATCACACCTGGAGTCAGGTGTTCTACGGTGGAGTGGCTGGCAGTGCCATCGGCATAGTCTGGTTCTTCTTCACACAAGAGGTCCTGACACCGATATTCCCTAAAATAGCTGCCTGGTAAGATCAGACACACAATCTATAATTACCATGCTCTCTCTCTCACTCTCTCTCACGTCTACCTTTTTGGTACATATGTCTAGAATGAGAATAAATCAGCTTGAATTTGATTTAATTGTCATATTTTTTCTCACTGAGTGTTTAACTTGGAATGTTTTGTGAACATTTTATACTCTTGTTTCATCCTTTTCTAACTCATAGGCCGATATCTGAGTATTTCCTGGTGCGAGACACGAGCCTAATCCCAAACATCTTGTGGTTTGAGTACACAGTGACCAGATCAGAGGCAAGGTATAAGATGCGTGCATTCATGCAAGTGTTAAGTGCTCTGCATGTCATGCTATATACTATGCATCACACACTAAAGGGGAATTTCACTTTATTACACTTCCGGGGTCATTTTCACACCTACTCTGGCTTTTGTGTGCACCCCACACAGTTTTTAGGTTGCTTGCTTCATTATTTAGATATTGTAAGGGCGACACTTCATTAGAAGGACAATATCAGTCATGAGAAGCAGGGACGTGTGTTTACAATGAGTCTTACTTGGAGTTTGATGTTGAATAGGTTTGCTTACACGGGTATCAAATATGTTAATATTGAAGCAACCAGCCTTAAAACTGGGCGGTAAGTGTGAGTGTGAAAATGACCCCAGAAGTGTTATAAAGTGAAATGTAAATTCCCTGTATGTAGCACCGTATGCTCTTAATCATGTGTGCTGTGATTGAATTCCTTTTTTCTTCTGAATCATTTGTCTTTCTAGGAACAGACAACGAAAACTTGGAACAAAACTTCAGTGATCTCCACTTATCTCTTTTCGAAGCTGCGGTTAGGACCACACACACACATACACACACATTGACACACACGCACACATACAAACCAATGCTCACTTGGAAAAACGCACTGGGGAACCATCTTTGGGACGGAGGTGGTTTTTGCGAGAAAGACCGGGGGGGGCCAAAGCGTTTACAGGTGTTGGGAGACTGGCCCCACAGCGTGACCTTGGGGAGGGGGACCCAGAGCCTGAGTGAGCCTACTCACGAGCCTCTCTTTCTCATACAGCTTGCCCAGATGCTCTCTAATGCATGCAAGACTGTTTCCAAGAGACATACTATTTAATGATAGATTAATATATATTTTAACTGTAAATGCACGCTGACAAGAAGCCTCGTATACTGTAAAAGGAGTCTTTGGTCAAGACTCGAGCAAATTGGTGGGTGTCATTACAGCATGTAATTGGTGATCCATTTTTTTTTATATTTAATGGTGGATAGCTGGGTATTTTA
>OMNO01034061.1:4538-16268 GCA_900303215.1 Trachyrincus scabrus | reverse complement strand
AGCCTGATCAAAAAGAACACAGACACAATCTCTCTCTAATCCTACGTATCGTGTCTGTCTGTCTGTCTATCTATCTATCTGTCTGTCTGTCTGTCTGTCTGTCTGGCTGTCTGTCTGTCTGGGAGCTTGATAACTGGCTTGATTATGTCAAGTTAAAAACAACACAACTATAGGCTACACATGGTGCAGATGCAGGTGGTCTGCGGCGTATGAGAGACCTGAGCCCAGGTAGTAGCAGGTCTTGTGCATCCTGCCTATGAAGAGCTCCAAGCCGATGATGGCGTAGATGATGATGACAAACATGACCAGCATACCGATGTGCAACAGGGGCACCATGGCCTTCATGATGGAGTTCAACACAATCTGCAGACCTAGAGCACAACACAGGAGATAAGAGAACACCATTTGTATCCATCCCAGACGGGGTAATGAGTGTCACCCGTGGACACAATTTGTCACCCAGTGCAGTATGGACAGGGAGAACCTACTGGGCACTCCGGAGACCAGCCTGAGCGGTCGCAGCACCCTGAACGCTCTGAGGGCTTTGACGTCCAAGCCCCCGGGTTTGCCTGCGGCGTGGTGGGCCTCCCCTGGCTTGTGGTCTGTCATTCCCTCTGCCATCACACTGAACAACCTGCACGACACACACACACACACACACACACATCCAGAGAGAGAGAGAGGGAGGGACGTGACACCTGATCGGATACATGGCAGTGATCCAGATGTATGAGTGCGTGCGTATCTATCTGCAGCAATGTACCCGACGATGACGATGACAAAATCGAGCAAGTTCCATCCGCTGCGGATGTAGGCGCTGGGGTGCATCACCAGGCCGTAGGCCAGGATCTTAGTGAAGGTCTCGATGGTGAAGATGACAAGGAAGATGTACTCCACTTGTTCCTGTGCACACAGGAGGAATAGGGAGTCTTCAGGCCAACTGCCTTTTCTTTTCCATGTTGGTAAATGACTTGAATGAAGCATGAGCCCTATCACTGTACTGCTAGGGGTTATATTTTGATGGTACTAGTGTTCTTATTCATACTAATTGGTTTTGATGTTCATGGACAAAAATAACCCTAGTCACTCCTTTTTCTCCCAAGAACCAAAAGAAAAGAAAAGTCTCTGTGACGTACTTATCCCAGTGGTTTTCTAACCTCTTAACCCACTGTCTATCCTGCAGGCTTAATCCGGTCACTGTATACCTTTTCAGTAACCTTCAGCCTAGTTCTGCTAATCATTGCCACTGTCATGAGGCTTTACGTCCGACGGGCAAAGTATATTCAGACATATTACGTGATGTACGATGATTTGTTAATTAACAGAGATCAGAAAAAAACCTAGAATATATATATATATATATATACATATATAATAAATAATACGGCAACATTGTTTGATCTAGACATTCAGAGAGCAATATTGTGCAATTGATTTAAAGAGTGCTATAAGGGTAGTGAAATATATGAAATAAGTCATTACTGGGTTACATATGAATCAGAAAAAAACAATGGAGATTACATTATTTTGTTAATAGACCCAGGCGTCATCGCGCATTGACCTTGGACCATGGTCTAGTAAAACGGCACGTCAACTCAGAGTCCCAAGCCTCAATGTCATTTGACGTCATTTCAACATGGTCATCCACATCGTATACGGTGAGAAAAAGATATAAAATGTATATACGATTGTATGAATTTAAAACACATTTTCGACACATTTTTGATTTTTACAGACCAATCAGCATACCAATACAGTAGTTGGTTAAACCCATACATTTAAACGTTAATGTTGTTATTAGCTGTTTTAAGAGTACGTTTGGAAGTATGTTAGCTTTCCCGACTTTGTAGTGTGAACGCACGTAGGTCGGAGATGACACGTTTCCCACCTCTGACCAGAAACGAACGCAGCATATAGTCCCATTATTACATGCTGTGGCCATTAAAAAATCACTCTGTATTGATAAATAGTGCACTTTTTAATCAAATAGCTGGTTGCCAATGTCAATGTCATTGAAGGGCAGATATTTGAGGTATGAGAACAATTCCTGTAATTGAAAGTGAAGTGACGTAAAGGGGGGAGAGAGAGATAGAGAGAGAGAAGGAGCAGATGGTAAGCATCATTATTCCTGAGAGGATCACCTGACCTAAGTCCGACTACAACGTTTTCTTCCTTAATGTCATTATCCTTTCACAGAGCATCATTACCCTCTCAGTCCTGGCTGCCGTCAGAAACCTTTTCACTCGAGGTTACACTCATTACATTACCTCTTAATTAATCTGTCCTTTTTTTAAATTAATATAGTTTTACGACGATATATCACTAAAGTATATTCCATAATTAATGTTTGCACATGGCATACTAACCATATGTTTCCTCATCATATATCATATACCTCATCATGTATCCATGACTTTGTGTATGTATGTATGAATGAATGAATGAATGAATGAATGAATATATGTATGTATGCATGAGTGCATGCAGGTTTGCCTGCCTGTCTGTCAGTGTCCATATATCTAACGCCACACGTTCATGTCACACCGCCTTATATTTCAGCCTGCCATTTAAAGATCAGCGTGAATGAATAATCCAGTCAACAAAAATGCACATTTTTTAGCGTGTTCCTCTCGTGGGGATAACTCACCAGCTTGTGGTTGGTGAGGTTGGAGTCGTCGTCTGGGTAGGGCTTGGTGACGCCCATAGCGACACAGTTGGCGAAGATGGCAAGGAGGATGAATATATCGAATGGCCTGCAGCACCGAGTTAAGGGTTTAATAAACGCCATCGCTTACATGACGGGACACATACACACTCACACGGTTTAACTGCAGGCATATATAATCACCACCCAAACACACACGCACACACGCACGCACACACGCACAAGGATACTTCCACTCCACGAGGGCCAGGGCGGCCATGCGGATGGGGTTGCTGAGGGTGAGGCAGCAGAGAGCCCGGGGCGCCCTGAGGGCAGACTTGTTGGCCTGCATGGCCTTCTTCGCCCCCCCGCCTCGCTTCCTGGCGGAGCCCGTGGAGCCCAGGGTGTCTGACTTCCCTCCATCCCCCCCGCTGGTGGCATCTATGGAGGAACACAGAGAAATACACAGGGCACAACCGTAAGTCACGATGTCAATGACTGATCTGCGACGGACTGGACACGGGCAAACTGAAAGGACTGTTATAATTCATATGCTATGCTAGGAATGATAAGGCAAGCCTAATCCAACAGATACAATTGTATTTGCACCGTGATCTTGGGATAAATATGCGTTGAGAATTATATTGAGAATATGATGAGGGACGCCACATTAGCTTAGCCTGCTGGAATGCTGTTCCTGGGCGCTGTAATAGCAGCCCAAACACAGATGTAAGATATGTCAGGAAATGATACAGGACATGCCACCAGCAGCCAGGCAGGACATGTATTATTTCCAGAGGATGCACAGAATAAGACCAGATGTGACCTACTTCTTTATAGGAGCAGCGTGGTGCATAGCACTGTCCCCAAATAGGGCTGTGAACACCTGTTGGCCACCTGAGGGCCTTCAGAGGCACAACCTGAGCAACGCCTATAAGCAAGAACCCCATAGGCCTACACTTTTACTGGAAAAGATTTGTGAAAGTTATTATAGGGCCTATAATGATCACATGTTCATAGTTGTACGACTTCAGCTTCAGAAAACTATACTTTTGAAACCTTACCTTTCCTCCCCGCGTCCATGTCCGTAGTTTAAAACTACGATTTCAAATCCAACCATGAACTCTTGAAAAAGAAATGCGACGCACCATGAGCCAAAAAATATAATATTACAAAAACATCAAAACCAGCAGGGGGTAAAGAATAAATGAGCGTCTCAAGTCATGTCCCGCTGAGCAGCTGAGGGGTGCGCATTCCCCTCGCATTTAAGATGTGAAACCTTCAGGTATAAATTAAAGCTTCGGTTTCTGGAAAATTCCTCCAAGTGCAGATTGCAAAGTGTCACATGTTAAGCAGGCAAGAAAGACCCAACAGAAACAGAAACATATTGACATGAAGACGCGCCGCCGACCCTCGGGATTAGACCAGCTGAGCCGTTTATAAAGGATGAGGAGTGTGAATGGTCCGTGTCGCGGTACGGTGTTAACGGAAACCGCCGCTTTAGGATCTTTCAGTAAAATGTTACCAATGTTATATTTAGGTTGTATCTGGAAAATTTAAGATGTCGATGAGGTTAATCCTCAATAAAAAGTAAAAAAACAAACAAAAAAAACCCATTTAGAACCCCGGACAGCAGCTATGGACAACTGTGTACGCTAGAGGGCGCAGCGCTCTCTTAAACCGGCAGTGGATTGGTGAGCAGGGGTCCATGGTCCCTACTAGACTGATGAAGCCAGTTTAAACAAAACACATTAAACAGAAGCTGGTGTCTTTAATACATTTGAATGAACACTACAATTGACAACACAGAAAGCCCTACTATATAAGACATTTGAAAAGAAAAACTTGCAACAAATCCATCCTACTGATGGTTTAAGCTGGTTTCAGTTCAATAGTGCAAAATTGATTCATAATGTGGGTCGTTTTGTCGTTTTTTTCATACAAGGACATTAATGTCATATGCAATCAATGTTTGGCATAAGCAAAAATAATTACAGTATTGCACAATCATACGATCACGTTTTAACAATTGTTCAAATTATGAAAAGGTAAGCTCGTTCACATCTTGATAGGGAAATTTCAATAAAAGAATATATATTTACATTGTTGTATAGTGTCACAGTTACTAGACACATTATAACATATAATGTATTTTGTTGTAAAAGCTGAAACATACATTAAATATTCATATAATATCACATCCATTTTGGTTTTGACCAAATTCCTGTTTCAACCACAACAGTGGTTAAAGCAATTTGTTCATATGTAGGAAACTTGATAAAATGTGTAATGACTTGACTAATAATAGCCAATACATTAAATGCGCTCATTAAATCAATGTTTACATACCCTTTGTATCTGAGAAAAATAACATTATCAATAACTTAAATTAAAGAAATTATGAACTTGGTCAAAAAAGACACATGTATACTTTGGTTCACTACAATAATCACAAAATGCACAGATGTTGCTAAATGTAGCACAGGTGCAAAATGCAATAAATAACATAAACAACTAAAGTCAACATTACCATTTAGCCCTGAGGAACTAGGATATAGTGAAACTATGCGAGAGTGAAGTCAACCTCTCCTAGTCTTCCTAGTAAAACGCCCTGTGGTTTGACTGCATTCCTACTGACATAGCCTTCCTCTACCAGCCTGCCTTCTGACTTGCATCCTTTGGAGGCAACTGGCCTGGATCCTCTGTGAAAGGACCTGCTGAGGGATGGAAGAGAGAAGAAGTGAACCGAAGCACCTAATATGGTCCAAGAACGAGTAGACCAATCGGATGTTGATCTTCACCCAATTGACTTTTTAAAAAAATACAAATGTTTGCCTGTTTGAAGGATATTGCCAAATCAATTATTGCAAATTAGTCTAGGCATACACAGGTGAACACACTTAATGATTGTCTTACAAAAGTAAGACAACATTTTGTTTGAGCAAAATAAATGCTTGCTGGTTGAAGACTGTGCCAAGGTATCATTAGAAATGTTAAACTTCACTCACGGTTTTGAAACTGCTGTGCTGTGTATCTGGTTATCAGAATCCCAAAGCCCTCAATTAAGGCTAGCAAAATCCCCCCCATCATGGCAGAGCCCACCATGGCAAAGGGCCCACCTGGAGAGAATAAGCCCAACATCTAAAACTGTAAATGTATTGGAACAGAAATCTCGTTGGTTGTTGTGTGTGTCTGGTTACCTCTGGTAACACTTACTTCGTGCTGCCAGGACAGCCCCTGTCATCGCCCCGCTCGTTATGGAGTTCCAGGGGTCCTCTTTTCCTCTGAGACGCATCAAACCGCAGTCAATAGTGGAGAAGAGCCCACCCCACACAGCAAAGCTCCCTGCAAAACACAGAATGGACCAGCTGGGATCAGCAATGTGTTTAATTGACTTGCAACTATGATATAATACTATGAAGAGAGGAAGAAACCCTGTACTATTGTTGTTAATGAAGATAGGCAAGACTCCAGACAGCTAGCAAAGGTATCCTTCTCACCTGCAATCTGTGGAGCTCTTGTTCGTACAGCACTCACACTACCTTTCAGCCGGTGTCGGACCCCCTGTATAGATACATGCATGCAAACATAAGTTTGGCTCGGGCTAATTTTTAAATAACTGCGTGTCTGTGTTGAACTGTGTTGATGGGCAGGGTATGCTAAAGCTCACCACAGGGGCATTGCGAAAGCCCTTAATGGACTGGAACACGCCTCCACCGATTGCACCCATGGTGAAAGCTCCCCCACAGTCATCCACTATCCTCCAGGGACTGGGACAGATGTGGAGGAATGACAACCACAAAAACAAGGGGAATACAAAACACTTTTACGGTTCATGTAAATGCTATGGAGCTTGATACAGTTTCATAATGTCAGGTTATATTGTTAGAGAGATTTTCATCGGTGTGTCTTCCTTCAGACGCTTGGGTGTTTGATTCCTACTTTTACCCTCCTACTGCTATAAGCAGTCAGCGGACTCCCAAACAGTACAGTCAGCTGACTGTACTGTTGCGTTTTAGAAGGAGTTTATTTTGTTGTATTTTATAAGATAAGAAATATGCTAATTCGATTTTTTAAAAAGCAATGCATTGTGTTGTTCTTAGAATACAATACAAAGACAGAATCTGTCATCTCAGCTATGAATGGTAAAGGAAACATGTTGCATGTATACTCTACCACGGTTCTCGGGCATACTCCTCCATGTGTGTTGTCGTCAGGGTGGTGACGTCATCAACCCGCGTCAGGCGCGTGGTGATGTCATCAACACGCGTCGTGCGCTCTGGTTCGGCGACTGGTGTGTCCATTCTCCTCGACTCGCTGTAAACTAAAGGTCTATTTTTTACAGAAAAGAAAGGTATTCTCTGATTCATTTCTTGCTAATGTTAACATTTGTGCAGCATTGTGAAACGTGCAATTGTTTCTTCATCCAAGTAGTTGAGGTGCATCAGTAAATAATCCTATCCAAATACAAGTTAGTATCCGGAGTATTTGAGTACACCATTCGATTATATATATATATTGTGTTCTCTCCGGTCCCTACACGTGTATTGATCAATTCGAGTTGATTAATAGTTTACTATTCACTATTTTGTCTCAGGATGCCTCTGCCTCCAGCGTTGCTGGCTCGCTTGGCCAAGAGAGGGATTGTAAAACCATCTGAACAAGGTAACTTCATCACACTCAACATAGTGACCCTTAGATCTATACCGTTTATACCATGTGTTATCTCTCACATGTCTTATTTGATCACGTTAATTTAGATGTAGACGAGGAGATCATTGCTGAGGACTATGACGACAACAACGTAGACTACGAGGCAACCAGATTAGAGAATTTGCCACCTAACTGGTACAAGGTGTTTGATCCTATTTGGTAAGTTACTCGTCGTGCAGACCTTTTCATGTAAAGTTATGTGTGCATGTTTGTTTGTTAGTATATGTCATTATTGGTAATTGTGTTGATGTTTGTCTGAAGCTTTGGGTCCGAGAATAATGACTCTGTGCTTGCTATGTCTGCCATCATGTCTCTCAGGTTGAGATCTGGCCTAAAGTAATCCTTCGTCTACATGTTACTTGTATTGACACATATTGTACTGTATTGGCATGCTTTTATTGCCAGGTAGGTATTATTTAGATTTCTCCTGATCAGTCAAAATATAAAATATAATATAAAACTTTTTTTTTTTCAGTGGACTTCCTTATTACTGGAACGTGGAGACAGATATGGTTGCCTGGTTATCCCCAAATGACCCAACTACCATCATTACCAAATCTGCCAAGAAACTAAGAGGTAGACACGTTGAATCGATCGTAAATGGGCATCTACACCTTGAGTTTAAATACAACATTGTAATTTCTTCTTTGTAATTCTATTTTATCTTTTTTTAGTAGATGTAGGTGGAGAGGACAGAGGAGAGAAGCCATTTGAGAAGCCGGACAGAGACCGAGAGCGAGACAGAGAACGAGAGCGGGAGAGGGAGAGGGAGAGAGAGAGAGACGATGGAAGGGATCGGGACAGAAGGAAGCAGAGGAGAGATGACATTGCACCCTACAACAAAGGCAAAAGAGGTGATGCGATTTACTGGGCAAGCTTTTATAACGTACTTATATACCATCAGTAGCATGTGGACATGACGCCTAACAATGCTTCTGTGTTTGTTTGGCCGTGTTTGTTTTAGGGCGAAAGGATGATGAGATGGACCCAATGGATCCTAGTGCTTACTCTGATGCACCAAGGTAAGTGCCAACTGCTTTCCCAATCTCTGGTCTCTAATCCCCCCCCCCAAAATAAAGACTGCAAGGAAATTGAACACACTTCCTCTTTCTTTCCAGGGGCTCATGGTCCACTGGCCTGCCCAAGCGTAATGAAGCCAAGACAGGTGCAGACACCACGGCAGCGGGGCCTCTGTTCCAGCAGCGGCCCTACCCCAGCCCAGGGGCTGTTCTGAGGGCCAATGCAGCAAACCAAGCACCCAAGGACTCACCATAACCCTCTGATACGAACACATGCATACCGTGCCGCTGTACTAGTTTCTATTGCTGTGTGAAATCCAGGATTCTATATTGCGTAATCTGGGCACTAATGGAATACAGGGATTCTTTAAGTGTTTAGGATAACTGACTGTAAATAAGGATTTATTTGATGTGCACATCGTCTTTAATGTTATTATCATCATCAGTAGTCATTTGTTAATACATTGAAATGTTTCGAGTAACATGTCTGGTTGCCAGCTCATTTATTTTTGACAAGTTCTTATAATAAAACATCTCTACAAATGAAAGTGAAAATGATTTTGTTACAAAAGTAAAATAGTATAAAACACTATCTCACCAGATCCATTATTTTACAACAATATAAAAAAAAAAAAAGACAAATTCATGGTTGGGCTTGGAGTAGAGAAGTTAAAACGCTGATCGGAGGACTCAATCCACACCTCCTAGATAGTGACAGATGGTGTCGTAGTCCAGACTGAAGAGCTTCTCCTCGTACCGGTCCAGCTGGACCAACGCTTTGCATCCGTCCCGGTCGCGCTGGAGAATGCGACCAACCTTAAAACAACAACAAAAGGAATATTCTGACGATTGCTACTACAGCATCTACAGTCCTGACGACGCTGTATTGCAACGCCTCACGAACGCGACTCCACTCCATGTTATCCACTCACCTGGCCCCGATGTTGGCCGAGAACCACCATGACGGCTTCGGAGTCGTTCTTCGGCACGATGGTCTCCAACATGGACTGTTTCACATCTACGATAAAACGGTGACAGCGGGTTTGTTAACGCACGCGTGCATTCACGTTACCGTTGAGTCACGCACAGAGTCAAGTCAAACAAACCGTCCAACAGCCTTCCCTCTTCAGTTCGACAAATACAGGTCGCCGGCGTCAGGACGTCCTCCACACGCATCTAAGAGAAAAAAGGAGTTTAAAACACTTGACAGGTGCAACAAAGGATTCATGAGGAAGGGTTGTTTGATGAAGAGGACGGTGCCTTGAGGGTACCTTTGAGTTGTAGTATCTGCCCCCCTTGAACGCTTTGTCAATAAAGCGCACTTTGAGGTCTCGCTGGAGCCAACAGGGGACAGCGGGCAATCTCCGTGGCTCCTTTACCGCAGGCTTTTCTCTGGAGAGGCCAATGTATTAAAGAGTGTTTAATTCAGTTACTCTTACACGTGGGAATACATGCGGCACCGTTAGTGTAATGCCCAGTTAATGCGGTATGCATTGCTTCGTCATAGCATGTAAAAGCTAATTAAATTGTACAGCCGCCCAAGAAGTGTGTTTGATTGGGATTATAAAGAAATGTGCTCCTGCTATACTGATGTGTGTTACCTCTCAGGACTTGAACCTCTGTGTTTTCTTTTCCTCTCGTCTCTTCCTCGGTCTCTTTCTGAAGATTTGTGTTTGGTCCTCTCCTCACCATTACTCCTCTTCTCATCCTCCTTACTCCTCTTCTCATCCTTATTACTCCTCTTCTCATCCTCATTACTCCTCTTCTCATCCTCCTTTCTGTGACTCACCATCTCCCGTTCTTTCTCCTTCTCCTTGTGGGCTTTACTCAGGCGGCCTAGAGGGAATTAAACATGAAAGACAAATTAAAAACCTTTAACATTTACAGAAAAGCTTTTTAGATTTAGATTATTTAATTTGTATTATACTGTTTTTTAGTTATGATCGAAGATGATGAAAAGTTGTGTTATGGGTCAAATAAATGCTGAAATGCTGCTCCGTCCCGGTCAAGAGCCAAATTTGTATGTCTTGAAATGCGAGACAAGATTAGATTCAGCTTTATTGCACAGTACAATACACCAAACTGTGGTTAGCATCCAACCAGATAGTGCAAGGTAGCGTAAAGTGCAGGTATGGTGGGAATATAGTACACACACATATATATATATATATATATAGTCCAATGACTTACACATAGTGCAGTCGTACGAAATTTTCACAACACTGTACCGAATGAACAGACTTGAAACTAATATATGCGACCAAAATAAACACCTGCTCGCCGTTTATGTATTGTGGTCTCATCTGGAGTACTCAGACAATAATCAGATCAATAATCAGAACTAATGGCAACGGGATGCAGAGATAATGAACAAAAGCCATCGTATTATAACAATAATAAGATATCTAAGATATCGTGTCTTCTGGTGTTCTTCAGAAAATGTGTCACTTAATATGGCCGACATGTGTAAGTACTCACTGAGATCCTTGCTGTATCTTTCATATTCTTTTCGATCAACCAGTTTTATTCCGTATTGACTGATTGTGACGGTCTTGCCGCCAATGGCCAGCTTGACCACAACACGAGCGTTGTCAGGATCAACGCCTTCTATCTGCGAAACATTCAGCACAAATGCAATAAGTAGCCTGCAGGTCAAAGTATCTGAAGATCAAGTCCTTTTTTTTTAAACGTGCTTCAGCAGGAAAACACTCACACAGCGTCAGTAGCGGGTTTTGACTGAAGTGTAAAATGTGTGAGGAGCTACGGTCAGACCCTGCGATGCAAGCGTGCAGACAGCTCTGACGCCGTTGGACAAGAACGGTACAAAAAACGGGTTGGTATTGTTTTATGGGAAATCCAGTATTGCATATGGCCTCCCTAGGGGGTGATGGTCAGAAACGGGCATCTGGGGCTCCAAGCACTTAACAGAATTGCTTCATCTTTTGTTTGAGGAGGAGGAGGAAGAGGAGGAGGCCAACATCCTTCTTGGTGGATCATTTAAATGGCGCCTTCTCCCTTTCCGTCACATGCACCGCTACACACACATCACGCCTCGCTGTACAGTGCTGACACCGCAACATGCCCAGAAACGTGACAATGAGGCAACGATGGATGATATCGGCAGTACCTTGCCGTAGAGCTCTTTGTGCGCTCCGGACTCCACCAACACACACCCCCCAGGCCCCAGCACCAAGTCTTCCTCTTTCGCTGGCTCGTCGCCCGGCTTGGGGGGTCGTCGACGCCCCTTGGGCTCCAGGTCCCTGATCGCCGAACGATCGGCTCCGAGGCCTAAACCTTTTGGCCGAAGCTGGTGTTCGATAGGTTTCACGTTTCTGAAATGGAATTACGGGGGGG